>BQNB010017702.1:0-69492 GCA_026074375.1 Tanacetum coccineum | reverse complement strand
CATATTTTGACCCTCTGGTGAACAGTAACTTTTACTGTTCACAACAGACGTGAGTTTTATTTAAATCGTATTTGTTGTAAATGTCGTATTTTATTCGTTATAGCTCCGTTTTTAACGATTCTTTCGAGGACGTTCTCGTTTTTGAAAGTTCTATAATTTTATGAGGTTTAAAAAAATATAACTTTCTGTCATGAATAGTAACTTTTATAAAAATAGTTTTATAAAAGTATTAATTGTCGTAAACTCGCGAAATTCATAACTCGTTCGTTATTAATTGAAAAATTACGATTCTTATCATTTTGGAATCCTAAAAATGTGTATTATTTATTAAAAATATCATCACTTGCTGTTTATAATTTTTATAAAAATGTTTTTATAAAAATTTACTTACGACTTCGTTTATTAACGTATAACTCGTTTTTAACGTAACTTTTTCGTTATTAATCCGTTTAACAAGTTTCTTACTTTTTCGGAATCGTCGTGAAATGTATTATCTTATAAAAATATAAAATAAATATATTTTTAAGGCACTTTGGGACAGAATGTTTAACTAACATTCATAAGTTCATTTTTGACCTTGTTTTTATGTTTTACCACTTTATACTTTTTACATAATAACCATAAGTGTTCATATTTTCTTATCATGATATAACCTTATTTTAATGATCTTATAACCTTAATATAAGTCCATAATTAACCTTAACTTGCCTTAAGTATTTCTTTAACTTGAAACATATTAAGAAACTATTAAAAACCCTAATTATCCCATAATCATGTTTACACCAAAACAACATGATACAATATTTTATCATCATTTTTAACATGATATATGTAATATCACAACATATATAAAAGTAATCCATGTGATCATTTCAAGTTTAAATCTCATTTTCATGATAAAATCCTAAATGGTGATTAAACTAAATAGAAATAACATATGCTTAAAAAAATGAAGATTATAAGAACATAAAGAGTTCAAGTAAACCTTATGAGGTATGATGATGATGATAAACAAATGCTAAACCCGTGTTTAGCCTTAAAACCCAAGCTTGCACTTAAGAAAACCCTTATTTTCTTAACAAAAACCCTAGCTTCCTTTTCTTGATTAATACTTGTAAATGGTGATTCAATGGATGAAAACACCTTAGAATGTCTTAGGATAGATGTGTATAGAAGTGTATGGGTTGTATAAAAATTGATAAGGGTTTGTGTGGGTGTGTGCTTGGTGCCGTGAGCAATAGAGAGCAAAAGGGAGGGTTTGCTTGATTTTCTTGTTAAGTGTTTATGTATATGAGCTATATCTCTTATGTATACATGTATATAAAGAGTAAATCTAGTCAAAGGACAAGGTATGGTGCAAGGGATGGTCTTTAGGTCTTAGGGATGGGCTTATGAGTCAAAGTAAGGTCCAAGTAATGGGTCTTAGTCTTAGGTATGGCCCTTAGTCAAAGTATGCTAGGTATGGTTAGGACTCTTTTTCTTCATTCCGCCTTCTATTCTCTAAAATTCATCACTTTCTTCTCTTCATCTTCTCAACGTCCCAATTATTCCAAACTCCCTGCATTCCTCTTCTTCAAATCTGCTCATCGCATTACTCTCTAATTTCACTTCCCTATCCTTTCCATGCTCTTCTTTTTCTTTCTTCCATCCCCTAATTCTCAAGTGTCTTTTTCATTCTTTTTATTCCTCGTTTCAATCTCTCACTTCTTTCCTTCATATATCACCCTCCTATATCTCCCAACCTCAATCTTCCCTTTTTCTTCATTCCCCGTCATTGTCCTCTTCCCTTTTCTTCTCTCTTTCATCGTCATTCATTTCTTCCACCCACTCACCTTTTTTCTTCTCTTTCCACAATTCTTCTTTTCACTTCTTCCAAATTCCTCTCTTCTTCAATCCCCCATCCATCATCAATCACTTTTCTCTCACACCATCATCCTCTTCTTCTTCCTCTTCTTCCACAAATTCTTCCAAATTTCCTTTCACTATTTCTTTCTCTTCCTCTCTCTTTATTCCAACTTCCCTCCTTCTCAAAGCCATGGTCTAGGTGATGGTCTTTGGTCTTAGGGATGGCCATAGGTATGGTTCTTAGTCAAAGTAAGCTAGGTATGGTGTGCATTAAAGAAGTATGGTGTCCTTTTTGACCAAAGTGAAGAGTTTACTATATATAACTTGAATAAATGGCTAAAATTTCGGTATACACAAGATATACATGATATATTTTGCAACTTTTATGTATTGGGTATAAAAGTGGGTATTTGTTGAAGCGTAGGAAAGTTTTTGTGGTTCCGGGAGTGCCTAAACGCAATTTATCGCGAAACGTATACACTTTACGTATCCGATAAAAATAAAATGAACAAAGTTAATAATTATCCTCAAAATAATTATATAACCCTTGCTTGATGTAAACATTTAATTGTTTGATGCCCGTTTACATTGAACGCTAATTTTTGGCGTACGCGATTTAACCTAACGTTTACAATTTTAAGCAAATGCGTACAATACAAAAGATACATTGTGAATTTATTGATGTCGTCAATGACTTGAAAACACAGGTTGTTATAGTCATGAACACCATTCAACTCCTTAGGCAAATCTAACCGATAGGCCATATGGACTACTTTCTCAACAATCTCAAATAGTCCAACAAACCTAGGTGCTAACTTCCCTTTCTTCCCAAAGCGTATTTCACCTTTCTAAGGCGACACTTTGAGCAAGACGTAGTCACCTATACTAAACTCTAGAGGCTTCCTCTTCTTATCAGCATAACTTTTCTGGCGATCACGCGTAGTCTTAAGTCTATCCTTAATCTGCGAGATCTTCTCAGTAGTCTCTTAAACTAACTCAGGTCTTATCAACTGACCTTCTCCAACCTCAGCCCACATAATTGGCGAATGACACTTTCTAGCATATAATGCCTTAAACGGAGCACATCTCACACTAGGATTGATAAACTATTGAATATATGAAAACTCAACCAACGAAGATGAGCATCCTAATCTTCTCCACAAAGTCAAGGAGCACGCTCTAAGGCAGTTTCCAAAGTTGAAAGTACGCTCACTCTGACCCATCCGGTCTTAGGGGGGTGATATAAGCCGTACTTATGTTTAAACGAGTTCCTAATGCCTCTTGCATTGACTGCTAAAACCTTGATGTGAATCGACTATCATGATCCGATATAATCAAGATTGGCACACCATGTCTAGCAATTATCTCATTCAAATACAATCTATCCAATCTATACATCTTATAATCCTCACACATAGGTAGAAAATGAGCAGACTTAGTCAATCGGTCCACAATGACCCAGATTGTGTCATGCCCACTACTAGTCATAGGCAACTTAGTCACAAAATCCATAGATATTCCCCTTCCTATTTCCATAACGGGGATCTCAGGTTGTTGAGTTAAGCCAAGATGCCTTTGATCTCAGCGCTTAACCTTCAGACAAGATCTAACAACTTACTAACATACTAGCCATATGTCCTTTTTCATTCCAGGCCACTAATACCTATCTCTCAAATCATAATACATCTTATCAGCTCTTGGGTGTACAGAGTACATTGACTTATGGGTTTCATTCTTCAAAGGTACCCATATTCGATTCAGGTAGTACAAAGTTCCATTACTTCTTTGTTCTATCATCTCATCCTAACCTTTCTGTAATCCTGCAGACTCATCCATAGCCTCTTTCTGAGTAGTCAGTATCCTATCTTTGATACTTAACTGAAGGGTCATATTCATATCTCTAACTCTCTTAGGTTTTACTTTTTCCTTCTTACTTAGGGAATACATCCACCTACCATTTGCTTTACCAGATGGTAGCGAATTTCGCACCAACTCCTAATCACTAAAACAACTCTATCTAGCGACTAGATGTCGCATATTCCACTCTTGTCTAACTAAAAGTATGCTGGTGAAAACTCTTATGATCCATATAGATGACACTCTTTGTTCCATATAGATAATGTCTCTAGATCTTAAGTGCAAACACGACCGCACCCAACTCTAAATCATGGGTAGTATAATTCTTCTTATGAATTTTTAACTGCCTTGACGCATAGGCTATCACTTTACCTCTTTGCATTAACACACAGCCTAGTCCTATCCCGGATGTTCCAATATACCCAAGCTTCCAGACCATCGAGGAGAGCCTGAGCTAGGTGCATTAAAAAACATTATTCCTTCGAGGTTTTGAAATGCCAATTCCTGTTCCTTACCCTAATCGAAAGTCTTTCATTTCTGAGTCAAGATAGTAAGAGATTTAGCTATCTTAGAAAATTTCTCAATGAACCTACGGTAATACCCAGCCAATCCTAAGAATGAACGAACCTTAGTCAAAGTTCTAGGGGCTTTACAATTTCATTACAAACTTCTAGTTATAGGGTCTACATGAATTCCATAACCATTTATCACATGCCCAAGAAACTACACTTCTCTTAGCCAGAATTCACACTTAGAAAACTTAGCGTATAGTTTCTCCTTCTTAAGCAGTCCCAAGACAAACTTTAAGTGCTCTACATGCTCCTCTTAAGTCTTAGAGTAGATTAAGTTATCGTCTATAAACACTATCATAAACTTATCAAGATAAGGCCTACAAACTCTATTCATCAAATCATAATTCCGCTAGTGCGAGTTAGTAGACCAAACGGGCATTACTGTCAACTCAAATGTCATAACTGAGTGCTAAATGCAGTCTTTAGAATGTCATCCTCATGCACTCTCAGCTGATGGTATCCAGACCTAAGATCTATCTTTAAGAAAAACTGTGATCCTTGTAGTTGATCAAATAGATCATCAATTCTAGGAAGTGGATAACGATTCTTAACAGTCAACTTGTTTAATTCTCTATAATCAATGAACATTCTAAAAGAACCATCCTTTTTCTTAACGAACAATATCGGCGCTCCCCAAGGTGATGAACTTGGTCGTATAAAACCTTTGTCTTGGAGTTTCTTGAGTTGGTCCTGATAACTCTTCTTTACAAAAGGTGCCTGCCAATGATAAGGAGGACTTTGCTACGGCATTGCTAGGGGATTACCTCAATTTGAAACTTTATTTCCTGAATAGGCGGTAATCCAGATGGTCTTACGGGAAAGATTTACCTCATGAAACATATTCTTACCAAAATGATTTTCTTGATTCTTTCATTAGCTTAGCATATCTAAGAGTTCTTGTTTTCTCTTTCGGTCTTTCTCCTAATACCCTAAGCACCTTGCCATCTGGTAGTGGTATCCTTACTACCTTCTCATGACAAATTATTTTAGCCTTATAATTAGCCAACCGTCACTATACCTAATAATACATCCAAAACTCCCATTGCCCAATAGGTATCAAATCCGATGTCAAAAGACATGACCCTCGTTTTCTAGTTTTACAATCCTTTAATACTTATCAATCTTACTAGTTGACCGCTAGCTATCTCAATCTATTATCTTAAAACCTAAATCATAGGCTTTTATGCCTAACATAGGTACAAAAGTAGTGGAATCAAAACTATAGTCGGCACCAGAGTCAAATAAGGTAGTGGAAAAATGATTGTTCAAAGTAAACGTACCCGTCACAATGTTTGGATCCTGGCGAGCTTTCTCTACTCCATACATGAATGCCCTACCCCTAGCCTGGTTCCCTTGGTTTCCACGACCCTGACCCTCGTTTATTAGAAGCACTTAGTTTGGATAATTTTCTTCAGTCCTTGTGCCACTATCTCATTCTAGGTAAGATGAGCCTGACATGGTCTGGGGTATACTACACACAATTATACATGCCCTAACAGTTGGGTTTCTAGCATTGATAGGATTTACATTCCTCGGCACGCCTCTACAATCTTTTGCTAAATGACCCAGGAGGTTACAGTTGAAGCATGTGCGACAAGGCCGACCGGGTGCATGGTAGGAGTTGTAGGTGGTACACTTGGGCCAAGTACCCGTATTCTCTCTTCCTACAGGGTTTATAGTAGTAGCAAAAGCATTCCCAGTCCTAGTCCTCTTATTATCATCTTTGCCATTCTTATCCTTGCTTGGTTCCCTTACATTTCCTCTTTTCTCAACCTTTTTAATTGATCCATTTCTCACAGCCTTATCGGTCAGTGCACCAGAAATCTGTACAACCTTCTGTATAGTCTTTGGCTCCATTGCTACCACCATCCCACGGATCTGTGGAGCAAGGCCATACAAATACCTCTCAATCGTCCTACTCTCTGGAGTTACCAAATGTAGAACTAACCTAGCCAACTTATGAAACCTATCAGTATAGGCAGCATGGCCAGCCCTAACCATGGCGTGATTCCATCAACTCGATTCCCACTTTTGCATTCTATGATAGGACAAAAACTTGTTTCATCATAAAATTAAAGTCATTCATGGACATTCCTAACATGCAACTTCCTGGCTTAGCGTACGGATTTCTGAGAGAGTTTACGCCGTGTTACAAGCCTTACCTACAAATGACCAGCAGTGCTTTTTCACTTTTGGTCAATACTTACAGCAATACATATCATGCATAGACTAATTTCTCAATCCAACTAGTATGAAATATAGCACCTCCTTACCATAATATTCATTAGGGTTTATAAGCTTAGAACTCATTATATGAATAAATTCTACCCGGGTGCCATATTTACTATCAACATACATCTGTTATCTAAACGTTCTCATTAACCACATTATGATTCTGATATTCAACATTTCCTTGGTTACTAATCTGAGCTAGCATGGCGGGTAAGAGGTTCTGCAATTGTTGGGTAATGATCGTTGAGAAGTCAGGTGCTCCCCTATTGGCTTCCTCTACATTCCTATTGACTCCCTCTACACCCTCATTAGCTCTCAAACCCTGGTACACTTCCTTTAATCCAATTCAAGTCATCAACAAGCTCATCATTACCTTTCCTAGGTCTTCTACCCCTTCCACCTCTACCAACTTGTACACCAGTTCCCCCTCCTAATGATTCGGCAGCAGGCCAGCCAGCACTTTGGGTTCTCATCCTTGGCGGTATTATCTATACGAGGGAGAACATGGGCAATGCTAAGTAGGCAGGAAGACTCACATATATATAGAATATCTTACTATATATACGGATGTACACATAACACCACCCTACGGTGTCAACATATTTATGTAAACTACATTACTAAGTTTGAATGGTTGTGTATACGTCCTTATAACTACGTTGCCACCGTAAATTATATTCGCATCCTTTCCCAGTCATATTCAATGTTGAGACTTACATTTTTCATATGAACCTGACATAACTAAAAGCACAAACCGCACACATAAAAGCAAACAAAAGCGGAACACGCGGCACATTTATCCTCTGCGCAACTAAACATACGGAATCTTAGGTTTTGTCTACGCCAACCCACCTAGTTCTCTATAAACCTTGACTCTGATCAATTTGTCCACCTGATAATGGCGAAAACTAGAGTGCAACATAATGATCCAATCATAACACTAGAACAAATAGGAGAAACTTACAATGCATAAACTTTCGAAACAAACTCGAGTGTTACCCAAATCGCAACTAAAGTACACAATCTCTTACAATTATTCAAATGCCTTCAGGGGATCTTTAATCCAAAACTTAATCCAAAACATCAATATAATTATAAACAAAACAACAAGCAGGCAGACTTTCACATGAAAATCCACTCGGGATACTTCTAAGTCTGCTATCACAATCACCAAACTATTCTTCTTTCACTTCACCTGAAAATGATACTCGAAAATGTCAATAATAATGTTGGTGACCTCGTAGGTTTGACCTTAAACCCAAAAGTTATGCCAATATTTCAACAGTGGACAATAGTGCTAAATGACAGTGAATATATGCAAACAACCTTAGCATCATTGCTAATCAATAACTATATGTCACTTACGCACCTAAAGAGCCTACCAGCTGGAGCACTAAATTAGGGCAGGACCACACACAAACCTGGGTAGGCTGTTGGAAACACAAAAAGTGTCGGTCACTTCCAAGTTGTAACAGGTCTTAGCTCGTAGATTGTGTCATGTTAAGTATAGAAGCTAATCCGGCCCAAGGCCCATGGGAAGGACCCATCATAGCCCATGGGCCGGCCATGATGTAACTATATAAGCCCTCTCCTAGCCTTGGAGAGGGGTTGGTTGTTTCATTTCTTCCATATTTCCACATAGTAATAACATCATCCATTCCATCACTTTCTCTATCTAAACATCACAACCCACATCTCTCTCTTGTTCTTGGTAGATCATAAGATTTACATGTTCCTGCAATTGGTATAGAGTCATGGAGTGTTGGTAACATGTGTGTTTAGTTTGTGTTTGTCTTGTGATTTGTGATCAATATCTTTATTAAAAGAACAAAATTTTTGATTCAAAAATTTTTTGGTGTAAAAACTTAAAGTTTTCATTTTTTTTGTTCATATAGGGTTTGTGTAGTAACACTGTTGTACAAGAATTTTTGCTAAAAACATTCAAAATGTTTTTTGAGTTTGAAATTTTGAGTTTCGTTAGTAGTTGGAACGAACGAGTACAACCGAACATGGTAACCCGAACGAGTAAACCGGATCAGAGAACCGAACTAGATTCAGTTATAGTAGGGAACAATATAAAAAAACTAATTCTCGTTTTTTTTTATGTGTTGGAACTGAATCTAGACTCTGTCTGTTGGGATTACGAACGATGTGCTTACTTTGTTAGAACCGAATGAGTTAATCGAAAAACTAGAACCGAAACGTGGTTTACTCAAGTGGAAACAGAATAGTTTGTTGTCCTGTTGGATAATGAATGTTAAGACGTACAAGCAAAGCAGCTAGCTTAGTTGTTTGACAATTCCGAACTAGGATAACAAACAAGCGGAGGAATTGCTTATTTGTTTGAACAACAACTAGATAAACAGAACAGAGAGCCGAACCAGCTGAACCGAACTAGTTTGTCTCTTTGTCAACCGAACAAGACAACCGATCTAGGCATTCTGTGTCAACCAAACTAGTAAATTCCATTTAAGGACACACTAACTCAAAATTTTCTGAATTATACGGTTATTTCTTTGATTGTTAAAAATTCCGTGAAACAATACTTGTTATCCGGTTTTGTCAAGAATTGTAAAATGCCTGTGTATTTCATTTCATGGACTAACAAATACATACCAAAACACAATTTCGTTCTACCACGATCAAGCAATTTGTAATCTTATTGATACACAATGCGACTTCTTACGATAAGTCACTTCTTTCAGGAGAAGACAACAAACCATCCAATGCTTGAAAAACTTTGTATGATTCTTGGAAGAGCGACATGGAACTGTATATGTTGAAGTAGAACCTCATGGTAAGAATGATTTGCTATGTTGAAAAAGGACACTGTTTGGCCTTCAATCACCTGGGATGGTTAGTAACAAGGCTTAAGGAAATATATTGACTGACTACCGCTGAAGAATTCAAGTTGATTGTGAATCAAGCAATAACCTCATTCTCCAAGGCTTCACAACTGAAAACTATTGCTCTTGTGAGTCAACATCGTGTTGCAAAAGATCTTTGGGAGAAGATTAAACTACTATCGCAAGGAACGTCGTTAACAAAACAAGAACGAGAATGTAAGCTGTATGATGAATTCGATAAGTTCACTTACAAGAAAGGAGAGTCGTTACATGAGTACTACTTGAGGTTTACTCTGTTACTCAATGATATGAACATCTACAAGATGCCATTGGAGCAATTTCAAGTTAACACCAAGTTTTTAAACTTTTCATGATGAATGGAGCAATTGTCACTGATGTTAAATTGGTCTGGACTGTCATACTACCAATGTTGATCAGCTTCATGCTTACCTGCAATAATACGAAAGACATGCAAATGAAGTTCATTTGATACATGAACGTAACTCTGATCCTCTTGCTTTAGTTGCATCTCACCAATTACCTCTGTGAACTTATCAATCACATCTACAAACTCTCCCAAACTCTCAACTTCAACATCATGTTTCACCATATCCATCTTCAAGTTGTAACACACATTATCAGACTCAACAATTCACAACCAGTCAATCAAACACCTCTTTCAATCACTTACCTCCATCAATGAGTACCAATCCTTAGTTTACCACACGGTTTATGCTCCACATCATCCATCCCCACAATTGGAATATGCTCCTACAACTTACCAAACATAAAATCTGAATTTCCCAACCAGACTCTGAGTCTAATTGTTCTAGTGCTTCCAGAAAGGGGATGATCCAATTGTTGCGATCATTCCACATGATGTCATTCTTTATGCTGTTGTCCATCTCGGTATCCTTACTACCCACAATCAGCTAGGGACTTTGTCACAACCCTCGTCAACAAGCTACCATCTTGATGGAAAAGTAATGTGCAACTGTTCAGGGGAGACAAACTACTTATGTTGTTGGAACAACAAGAAAATACACACCTAGAGAAAGTGGAAGCAACACAGGGAAAAAACGGACTGTCATCTGTTACAATTGCAAAGGGGAGGGTCATATTGCTAAGCAGTGTACTAAGCCCAAGAGAAAACGGGATGAAACGTGGTTCAATGATAAAGTGTTGCTGGTTCAAGCTCAAGCAAGTGGTCATGTTTTAACAGCGGTAGAAAATAGCATTTTTGGCAGAACGACTTCTGACAATCAAACTCTCAGACTGTCATTACCCACAATTCTGCTTATCAAAGCGATGATCTGATGCCTATGACTCTGATTGTTGTGATGAACTTACTCAGCCAAGATTCGACTCATGGCGAATCTTTCCAGGAATGGGCTCAGATGCACCTCACTGAGGTTCACAATCCTCTGGATAAATTGGCCTATGATTTAATCAAATCAAAGTAGAGCAGATAATGACGTTTCCTGAACTGTCTAATGATGTGAAATTAGACAGAAACTGAAATAACTAGTGATTGGCATTTATCATTCGTATTCTCTCAGTATCTGAGTGGAAACACAACAGGAAAATTGGTCAGAATTCTAATCTTCTTTCAACAAGATGTCTGATATGATTATCTATGTCTTGAACAATGAAAATACACAAAGTGATGCACTGCACCAATTGTTAATCTTGGAATTAAAAGTGCCAATAAAAAAGCTTTGATAACCGAGCTTGTCAGATATAAAGAAGAGGTTAAAGATTTGAAAGAAATGCAAAAATGTAAGAAAGTTTTTCAGGATCAAATGAAACAATATGCCGAGATTGAACGCCCTTAGATACTCATTCTGAAACAAGTGCAAGAAAAGGATTTTTAATGAAAACAGTCTTACTGATCTCATAAATGATTAAAAATGGAAGAACTAATATAACAAGAAATTTGATTAGAGAATTGCTTTAGAAAAGAAAAATTAAGCACTTGTAATATCATTTCAAAGAGTTTAATCTGCGCAAATGTGCATATGATGACTAAATCAAAATTTGTTATGATTCATCCACAAAACAAGTATATGGTTTTAAAACCTTTATCTGAAGAAAGTTTGGGTGTCAAAGCCCAAAAATGATACGGGGCATGTCATTCTTAAACATGGATACTATTGTTGATTCATGATTATGATGAGACATTAATGCTTTGTGAAGAGAGTCGTTCAAAAATGATTTTGAAAGAACAAGATCTAATGGTTGTAAAAAATAAAGTGACCACTAAACCTATTAATTATGCGGTTCTTAATAACGATTACAACAAACAATTTGTTCGACAATCTGATTTATATAGTAAACTGCTATTGGAAAGCGTGACTTCGATCCCACTTTAGCCCATCTCCTCTTTCCATAACCAACAAAGTTGAGGTTCAAAAGAAATTTCCTAAAGTGAGTACTGGTGAATACTAGTTGAAAGAGCTTAAAAGTCATCTTGTAGATTTGATCAGGTTTCAACTGGAATCGACACTGCCACAGCTATCAACTTGCGGGCACGTGGGGAGTTTGAAACATACAAGGCTTGTTTTCGAGATGAAATTATTCAGTTTTTATTAACAAGGAATTAAAAGATATCTTCAATAACTTTAATCAATACTTGGTTGATGAACTTGCCGATGTCAAATTGTCTTTTATCCAAATGGAAACAGGTTGTGAACAACTACGGCTGGGATGTCCAAAACTTTTGAAGTTAAAATTGAATCAAGTTTTGGTGAAAATGAACGAGTCTTTAGCACAAGCCATTAATCTATGATTTTGTAAAAATAAAAATGTTTTGTTGTTGTGAATTTATCTGTGAATGATGGTTGTGAAACTATGAATGAATGTCAAAAGTGTCTCAAACTCAAGACTGAGCTTCTCAACAAAAAGGATGTTGTTGATAAAGAAACTTACGATAAACTTTGTAAGAGTTTTACAACTCTTGAAAAACATTGCATCACTATGGAAGCTGATTCTCAACTTAATTAAGAAATTTTTCAACAGAAAACAGGGGTTTTAGATCAAATATGCGCCAAGTTTTACTCAGTTTTTTGCATTAAGGGAATGAGTGTCAGTCTCAAGAGAGAAAGAACAGTCATTGTCAAGTTGATAATGAGCAAATTAAGTGCCTTAAAAGGGAAAATGTGGATGATAGTAGGTCAAACTGGACATGGATGAAAATTGAGGGATCTTAACATTGAATTGGACCATAGCTGTGACAAAATTTGTTATAAGTTAGAGCAAATTGAAATGAATATAAGCAATTTATGACTCGATTTATAAACCAAAAACATGTTCAATAAAAAAGAACAAGGTGGATGCGTTAATCAAACAAGTCAATATAAAGTCTGGGGAAAATTTTTGATTTAAATACAAATTCAGAACAAGGGTTTGGTACCAAGATACTAAAAAATGATAGTAGGAAACTTAAAGGAAAAAAGCTTTAGATAAGGAGGCTATTGAGCCCACTATGTTGATCCAAAGTGTCTAAGTATAATTATGGAAACCAATCACGCCCAAATTGTTGATAAAAGGATGCTCACTCCTCTTATATTAAGTTTACTCAGGAAGAAGCTTTGGTCCTTAAGGATATAGTTGAACATGTAAAATTGAATTATCCTCAAGATTCACCTTTTAGAGCTTGCTTTAGTTATACAAAGTCTCCAGATTGGCTTTCACACATAAGTATGACTTGCCCTAGCATTAACAATTTTGATCCTCAATTAGTTGCGGTCACACGAGGGAAATAAAGGACAAGAAAGTTAGGTTTTTGCCGATCAATCACATCCACATAAAACATAAAAACCAGACTCGACCTCAAACATAGTTATGAACAAGAATGTGTTTGCCTTTTACTGGAGTAAGACTTTTGCTAGTGCTTACAGATCCACAGCTTTTTAGCAAAATTACCAGGATGATAAGATTCAGCAAAACACCAAGTAGTAATTCAAAGAATAAAAGTAGAAGCTCACTCTAGGACCGTTTAAATCTAGTTTGAAATAAAGGGAATGGTACTATTAAAGTTTAATGGATCTGCGTCTGTTCAGGAATTCCTCCAAGGAAACTATGATAATTTGAGTTATGTCTGTAATAACGGTTGATGTTGCTTGTCTTTGATAATTTGTAGTGTTTCTAATATCTATTGAAATGATGTGAAATTTCATGTTTTCTTAAACTAAGAAGAGAAAATCTAACGAAAGAGATTTAGAAACAAAGGAAAGGTGCTTCACTCAGATGGGATATATTTGGAGACCTACCGGCAAACCTTCACTATTATAGGAAATGCGTGCCTTTAACTAGGATTATCATTACTAATGACGTGCCTTCTAGGTAACCAACATAGTCTCTGAATCTGAAATCAACCAAATTGTGGTTTACTTTAGGTATACTTAGGAGAACCTAGGAAGAATTAGAATACTGAGTGTTAGCAAAAACTAAAGGTTATAAAAAAACCATATTTGCTAACCTAACAGGAACCCAGGTATATCCCTTGAGATCACAAAAACCAAGGTTCATCTATTTCTCTTAACATGAATGAAGTTTGTCCAGTCTTCCTTCTTGTATATGGACTCAGGTTACTCGAAGCACTATGACGAAGATCGCTCTCAAACTACAAATTTCATCAGTAAATTTTGGGTACAGTCAATTCGGAAATGATCAAGTTGCAAAGATAATGGGTTTATGGAGACTATCAGATTGGGAATGTTACTATTTCAAGGGTTTATTACGTTGAAGAACTTGGGCATAATCTATTTTCTGTGGGACAATTCTGTGATTCCAATCTCAAAGTGGCCTTTCATCAACACACATGCTTCATTCGCAATCTAGAAGGTGTTGATTTATTGACGGGATCTCGAAGGGATAATCTTATATTACTCTCACTTGGGATTATGTAGGCGTTCCTCTCCATTTGTCTTTTTTTTTTTGTCAAAGTTTCTAAAAACCAAGTCTTGGTTATGGCATCGTCGTCTTCTCACTTGAACTTCTGGTTTGCTTATTGAATCAATCTTGCAAGACATAGGGACTTGTCTGAGGTCTCACTAGTCTAAGTTTGAAAAAGGATCACTTATGTTCTGCTGTGCATTAAGACAAAAGTTCAAAGAAACCCACAAACCAAATTTGAGGAACCAATCTAAAAAACTCTATTGTTGCCATATGGATCTGTGTGGGCCAATGCGTGACCCTTTTCCTTGTGCGAGTGCAATGGAAAGAATAGTACATCCTCGTTATATCGACGACTCTCTCGATTAATGGGTAAAATGTTTGCGATCAAAAGATGAAGCTCCAGTTTTTATTATCAACTTTTTGAAGATGATCCAAGTACGGCTTAAGGAAAAACGCTCGTCGCATCAGTTACAGATAATGGAACTGGATTTTTTAATCCAGACATTGCGGTATAATATTATGAGAAGGTTGGCATCTCTCTTGAACAGCAGTGCACGTTCTATAGGCAAAACGGTGTTTGAATGACGGAAATATAGACTAATTGAAGCAGCCCACAATATGTTATTTATACAAAATCTCCTTTATTTTGCGGCGAGCGGTTACACAGTTGTTATACCCAAATTCGTTCCATGATCGTCTCTCATTGGTAAACACCATACGAGCTTTTACACGACAAACCTCCCGATCTATCGTATCTTCATGTGTTTGGTGCACTCTGCTACCCAACGAACATGGATAGCGAGGAATGTGCAATTACAACCGTAAGGCTGAATGGTATTTCATTGGCCTATGCCACGAAGAAAAGCATTACTGGGATTTACAATAGACGTACCAGTATGAATATTCGAAACCATTCATGTTGACTTTGATGAGCTAACCACGATGGCTTTCTGAACACAGCAGTCAGGACCCGCACTTCATGATATGACTCCTGTAACAATCAGTTTAGGACTCGTGCAAACCCTCCTCCTTCAAACACATTGTACACCTTTTATGATTTTGATGGGATTTTGTTGTTTAACCAATGTTTGATGAGGTACTTAATCCCCACCTTATGTTGAATTACAAGCACCAAAGTCATTGCTCCTATTCCTGAAGTTGCTTGCACTGAACATCTGTATCAACTGGCTCACTTCTCCTCAATAAGTTGATCAAGATGCACATCACCAGTAACTCTCATACAACACAGAAACTAGAAACTCTCTATTTGTTTTCTTGATGTGAAGAAGATAATCATGATATTGAAGTTGACATTATGGGTAATGTTCCTATTTGGTATTCAATTCCAAAAGTTATTCTGATCAATCTTCATACAACAGAAAGTTTATTCATACAATTGATGCCTTCCCCGATCACCAAGTTTTTGAAAAACCCCCCCACAATAGCAAATGAACTAAGATTACCACGAGAATATAATCGGTTGCTCTCGACAGACCAGTCTCTACACGACTACAAATCGATATGAAGAAGCATTATTCTGCTACTATGATGCCTTCTCACATACAGTCGAAATCCTAAGAATACAAAAGACGCATTAACTAAGCATGTTGGTTGATTGAAGCTCTATGCAAGAGGGAACTTCATGAATTTGATGTCTTAAAGTTTGGGAACTTGGTTCTCTCTCATGATTATAAACATTTTTCATCACTCTTAAGTATGCATCTATAAGGTAAGCTCGATGAGTTAGGAGGTATTCTGAAAATAAAACAAGCCTCGGTTGGATCATTGTGGTTATCATCAAGGAAGAGGGAAACGACGTTGGAAGAGTCATTCACTTCGGTTGCCAGATTAGAGGATATACAAATTTTTCTAGCGTTTGTTCTCATATGGAACATGGTCGTCTATCTCCATGGATGCGAAGGCTGTGTTTTGAATGGGTAATCTGCGGGAAGAGTTTAAGTTAGCCAACCGGGAAGGATTGGTGGATCAGGACGAACCTAACTAGTGTACAAGCTTAAAATCTCTTATGGGTTGAAACAAGCTCCACGCGTTCATTAGTGGTTATGGATATGTTGTCTTCATTCTAATATAATGATTCTCAAAAGGAGCAGAGGATCTACTTGTCATATAGAGAAGTCAAGGAACTGCTAATGGATACATAAATATATGTCGAAGACATTATCTTTGTTGCATCTATCTGCTCTTTGTGGGGCCCCCGACCTCCCCCCCCCCCCCCCCCCCCCCCCCCCCCCCCCCCGCCCCCCCCCCCCCCCCGGCCGCGGGGGGGGGGCTATATTCGCTAATATCATGTGTTCAAAATTCAAGAGGTCGTATGAGGTAAAATCTCATTTATTTAGGACTACAAATTTCTCAAATCCAGAAGGGCTATCTCTTTCATAATAAACCAATCTAAAATATGCTCTTGAATCCACTAAAGAAATATGGCTCTTGATCTTGTTGACCCAGTGGATACTCCATGGTGGAGAAGAGAAATTACAAACTGGATGAGGATAAAGAGGGAAAGATGTAGTAGATCCGTCACACTATCGTGGTATGATTGGCACCCTCCTTTATCTTACAGCCAGTAGACCTGCACCCTACAATTTGCCTATATGCATGTGTGCCCGGTATTAGGCTCGGCTTCTACCGAAAAGACTTATATGCGGGTAAAAAGGATCTGTCTCGGGATCTAAAAGGAACGTTACATCGGAGGTCTTTTGGTTATACGAAGGGATTCTTCCATTGCCTAACAGCATTTGCAGATTGCGCGGATCTGCTGGGGTTTGTCATGATACACGCCGTAGGAATCTGATAGTATAACTGTTGGGTGATAGACTTGTGGAGCTGGTATGTATAAGGAAGAAAAAGCGCTGCTATATCCAGTACAGAGATGAATATTATTGCATTGTCCGGTTGTTGTGCTCAAGTCCTTTGGATGAGATCATTAACTTACCGACTATGGCTTTGGATTCAATAAAATTCCAATGTACTGTGATAACAAAAGCGCTATTGCCTTATGCTGCAACAACGTTCAACATTCCAGATCCAAACACATAGACATCAGATTTCACTTCATCAAGGAGCATGTTGAATATGGTGTGATCGAACTTTACTTTGTCAATACGAGTATCAATTTGGCGGACATCTTACCTAAAGCTCTGGCGAGAAGAATTGAATTTCTTAATCAACAAGCTGGGTATGCGAAGTTTTACGCCGGAGACTCTGAAAATGTTGGCAGATGACGTTGACAAAGAGTGGTGGTACCTATTCGAATATCCTTTGTATCATATGTATATAATATAACTCAGAAAAACCAAAAATATTTTCTTTTTATATACAATTTTTCAAAAACAAAATACAAAATTTAAAAAAATAAGTAAAATACAAAAGAAGTTTTCAATGGTGTCTTCGGAAATCGATAACATTTACGAGTCTTTAAAAAACTTGTCATTTTACAATGATACGAGTGTAAATGAAGTTCGAGCAGAAGTTTCTAATGTTCTTCAAAAACATGCCATATGGCGTGTAAGATATTCAGATAGTAACCCGTTTTTCACCTTGAGGAAAACATGTCGTCTAAAGACAGTTGTTCATCCGGGACAACAGGTAATTTATTTTTCGGGAATGGTCTAACTCTATGCCCATGCAAAGGCTTGTGATTACGTTCGCATCACAATCCGTGCTTCCTATATTTCATAAGTTACTTTTTCAGTGCTTTTATGAGTTCTAATTAAGGAGAAATCTTTTTAGTTGGTATTTGTTGTTTTTGTCAATATAAAATCTTCAATCATTGAATACATTTTTTTATCATAATTTGTCTTCTCAAACAACGATACTGCTCTTTAAATGAAAAGGAGGTCATTGTTTGAGGGGGAGGAAAAGAAAAATGTCAAATCCATTGTCATGATAACATGAGCTTTTTTAAGGAAAAGGGTATACACACAATAACGAAATATCTCTTGGTTGTAAGTTAATTAAGTATAGCTTGATTGTGCATTATGTGTTATTTTGTTAATTCCTTTAGGGTGTAGTTTGCTAATAATTATGTCTATAGTATTGAGAGTTTAAAACACAAGGGGGACTTATGTTGCATGTGTTTAAACTTGTAATATATCTTATAAAACTTAATTAGAAAAATATAATAAGTTATATAAACTGAGGGGCCAAAAAGTGTTTAAAGATAAAAAATTGTTTTAATAAACATCCCAAACCACCCCATCCCGGCACTTGGTTCATCACAACACACACTCAAAAAATTTCACAGAACGCACACACACTCAACCGTACACTTCAATCCTGCTCATCCAGAAGTAATGAAACTGAGGGTATTATTGTTACAGTGTTTCTCACACTCCATTGAACACATATCTCATTCGAATTGCATTTTAATTAGAGTTTGATATCGATAAACCCTAAAATCAAAATTAGGGTCATGCAAATCAGATGCTAGTAAATCCCAAATTGAATGAGGGGTTTTGATCAAGATGGAGTGTAGAACATCATGATAAAACAATTTTGTTGATTGTTGTGATTTAAATGTTTCTTTTGTTTGATCTTGTGCTCGAAAAATATGAGTTTACGATAATAACTGTTTTATGTGTTTAAATGTACTTGTGTTGATAAATAACATATGGAAAAACCTTGAAAATTGGTTAAAAGTTGAAATCAATCGAACCAAATTTTAACATGAATCAAACCAGTTCAAGTTTCCCATGAAACCGAACGAACAAGTTGGACCGAACGAGTAAATTTTAAGTGTGAGCCGAACGAGTAAATGTTAAGTGTGAACCGATCAAGTGTTAAATGGTATGGACGCCTGAATCAAGTTTGAGAACCGAAACAAGAAAAATTTTAATTGTGAGTCGAACGAGGTAATGTTAAGTGTGAATCGATTCGAGTGTAAGTAGTATGGATCATTCTCGAAACAAGTTAAGTTGTGTGGGCCAAACGAGGAAAAGTTTGCTATGGTCACGAACGAGTAAATATTATAGTGTGAACCGATTCGAGTGTTAAGTGGTAAGGAGCCGTAACAATTTAAGGTATGAGCCGAACGAGAAAACGTTTGCTATGACCGCAAACGAGGCAAATATGAAATTGGTCCGAACGAGTAAATTGTTTTTGGGACTTAAACATTCGATCGAGTAATCCAATCATGGAACCCGGAAAGAGTAAACTTTATTTGAACCCGATCGAGTGAAAAAATGATGGAAACATATCTGGTGAATATTTTTGTAAGTCAACCAATAGATTATATTGTGATCCAAAGAGTGTAATGCGTTAGGATCATAAAAATTTTTTGACATAAACACACTTAAGATCAGATTTCTATTTACTTAAGTGATAAAATATCAAGTCTCTTAGTATTAAAATAGACATTAAAAAGCTTGACAAATCCAAAGTAAAACTACATACAATTAGTTGTTTAACCTTAGGTGCTTTGTCTAATACACATTAGTTATTAAGATGATTGATCTTCAAAAGTGCTAAAAGTCATCACACAAGTTCTAGGGATCGTCATTGATTGTGTCATATATAAATTTGCGTAACTCTTTCTTAATAGAATCATGGAAATCTCAAAGGGGATCAAATCGCTTGGATGATGCTTTGGTTTGCTCCTGCGAACGGGATCTTAAGATTGGCAAATGCAATCTTTGTTAAGCTGGATGTCACTTCAAAGGATGGAAAACTCTTCAAGTTGTATATGATGTGTTAAAGTCACCTTTTACAAAGCATTCCAAGTCTCGCGTTGATGTTCCGGAGTTCTCACATGCAAGAGTTTGGGCCTCTGGCTTATATTCATAACCGATTCTGTGCAGATTCAGATGAAACAACCAAAAAGCACATTCTCAATCTTGGATCAATTCAGAGGAATACTTAAATTTACCCTAAAGTCTGTTATGAGAAGTTTGAAGAACACCTCTTGAGATGGAGTTTCTCGATTTCTAGCCATGTCTTGGTCACTCTAGAGAAATTAAGAAAGATCATGATGTCAATGTCAATAAGCTGCATCACCCCTGAAGATCATTTGTTGGTAATCATCAAACAAATGTCTTAGTGGTAAACATCCTACACAGTCTTAGTCCTTTCTCAAAGCTCAAATTGTATGGGGAATGTACAATAACAAGTAAGGTTTTGGATATATGCATTATCTTCTGTGGGAGGACTTCATTTTACCAGATTGAGAACAAGAATAGAAAGAAGGGTAATGCCGATTTACTATCCTCGTTTTTACCAAGCTAATCGTTCAAACTTTGGTCATGGGTACAAGACCCTTCAATTCCTCGAAGAAAAAGGTTATTGGCACTATTCCAGAGATGACCCAATGGTTCAAGACAATCCAATGTTATCTCAAGGACATGATAAGACACTCAGTTATACGGGACTATCTTACTAGAGAGTTAACAAAACTGAGGACATCTGCAACTCTGGAATATACAAAGAGTATTTATGCTATTGCTTCAGGAACGATTCCTCCAAAGACGAAGGGAAGTAAGAAGAAAGCTGATACAGATACAACCACTAAGCAGAAGCCTCCCACAGTCCCCAAAGAAAAGAAAGAAAAGAAGTCGGGAAAAGGAAAGCAGAAGGCTAAAGAGTTAGAGACTATCTCTGAGGCAGTGATGACAGAAGCTGAGCAACTCAAGACAATCACCAAGAGAAGCCGTAAAGAGACTCACAGCTCTCATGCCAGCGGGTCTGGTGCAGATGAAGGAACTGGTGTTACACCAGGGGTTCCCGATGCACCTGCTTATGACTCAGATGATGATATCTCCTGGAAATCAAGTGACGATGATCAAGATGATGATAAACTTGACGATGATGAGAAAGCTCAAGATGATGAAGATGATGATATACATGACGATGATGAGAATGCTCCAGATGATGATGATGAAGCACAGACTGAATCAGAAGATGATGGTGATGATTTCATTCATCCAAAGCTCACAACTCATGATGATGAAATAATACATGAAGAGGAAACTGATGAAGATGATACCTTCGATCCTATAGTTCATACACCCTCTCGTATTTCATCATCAGATGACGAAGACAGTGACAATGAAGTTGAAGGGATGGATGTTGAAGGAGCAAAGTCGGATGAAGAGGCTACATATGTAGAGGACCAAGGAAATGAGGCCACGAAGATACCAACGCCAATCTTGAAGGAAGAGATGATGTAATGACAGATGTTATATTGCCCCAGGTTCAAACAACCCAAGAAATTGAAGACACTCATGTGACCCTAACTTCGGTAAATCCTGATGGTCAACAGAGCTCTTCTGTATCATCTGGCTTCGTCTCCAATATGTTGAATCCAAATCAAGATACCGGTGTTGATGCTATATTTGGACAACATGCTGAAGCCACCTCTCTAATAGATACTCCTGTCACTGCCATTGTGGAGCCATCCTTCTCTGCACCAACCAATCGTCCTCCAACACCGAATCCTCTCTTCATTCAATTACAACAACCACCAATCCTGACACCGGCTACTACTCCAAGCTCCTCACTTCAAAATCTTCCTAACTTTGCTTCGTTGTTTGGTTTTGATTACAGACTAAAAGCGTTAGAAGACAACTTCTCGGAACTCAGACAAACAAATCAATATGCTGAAGCACTCTCCTCCATTCCTGGCATCGTTGACCATTATCTGGCAAATAAAATGCAGGAAGCAGTAGATGTTGCAGTCCAACTGAAGTATGACAGAATTCGAGAAGAGTCTCATACTGAAAATCAACAATTCCTTGATTCAATCGATGAAGGAATGAAGAAAGTAATCAAGGAACAAGTCAAGAAAGAAGTCTCAAAGATCACTCCAAAAATTGAGAAGTTAGTAAACGAACAACTCGAGTCTGAGGTTCTGGTACGATCATCAAAGGAAGCCAAGACGTCTCATGCTGTAGCTGCTAATCTTTCAGAACTAGAGCTGAAAAAGATCTTAATTGACAAGATGGAAGCTAACAACTCTATCAACAGGTCAGACATTCAAAGGCAGCTCTACCAGGCATTAGTTGATGCGTATGGAGCCGACAAAATTCTGCTAGATACTTATGGCGATACGGTCACAATAAAAAGACCTCAAGATGGTTCAGATGATGATCAAGAACTCTCTGCTAGAACAGACCGGGGGTCCAAAAGAAGAAGGTCAGGAAAAGAACCTGAATCTACCAGTGCTCCAAGAGAAACGACAACCACAACAGTAGGAAAGACTACAATAGGCTCTAAGACTCACAAGAAATCTGCTAGCCAATCTGCTCCGGTAGAGGAAACTATGCAATCTACAGATGTCTTTAAAGCACCTGCACACCAGGAGTTTGAAACAGGTGTCCATGATGAACAAGCAGAAGAAGAGGTCCATCATCTTCTTGACTGGTTTCAACAACCTAAACGACTACCTTCTCCTGATCATGCATGGAACAAGTCTGTTCCTGCCATTCATGAATCCGTCCAGCCTTGGCTAAGCAATCTGGTAAAAAGACAAGACCCTCAAGAGTCATTCGATGAGCTAACAGACACTACATTTGACTTCTCCACTTTTGTGATGAACCGGCTAAATGTTAAAACACTAACACCTAAATTGCTAGCAGGTCCAACATTTGAGCTGATGAAAGGAACATGCAAGAGCTTGACTGAACTTGAATACTTTTGTGAAGAAGTCTACAAAGCCACAACAGAAAAGTTGGACTGGATCAACCCAGAAGGCCGCCAATATCCTCGTGATCTGCGAAAGCCACTACTGTTGGTTCCAAATTCTCAAGGTCGTCATGTCATACCGTTTAATCACTTCATCAATAACGACCTTGAGTACCTACGTTGTGGTGAGTCAAGCCGCAAGTACTCTACTTCAGTTACGAAGACCACGGCTGCAGATTACGGGCATATTAAATGGATAGAAGACTTAGTGCCCAACTCAATGTGGAGTCAGATGATAGTCAAATACGACAAATTCGCTCTCTGGGGAATCTCACATTGGGTAAAAAAGCGAAGACAGTTCTATGCATTTGCGACCACAAGGGAATCAGCTCGTGACGTCTACTCAAAAAGAAGAATAATTGCTGTCACAAAGGTAGAAATAGTCGAATGGCAAAACTACAAGCATCTTGACTGGATTACTGTATGGAGGGATGATGACATTCTTTACAAGTTCAAAGAAGATGACTTCCACAGACTTCGGATCCAACACATTGAAGACATGTTGTTTCTTCTCGTGCAGGGAAAAGTGACAAATCTCAACGTTGAAGAATGTATTGCATTTAATGTCTCCTTAAGAATGTTCACAAGAAGTGTGGTCATCCAAAGGCGTGTGGAAGATTTTCAATTGGGTGTTGAAAGCTATCAAAAGAAGCTCAACCTCACAAAGCCTGACATGTACAGATCCAATCTGAGAAGACGAGACACGTTACACACATACTCGATCCCAGAGAATTATCTATGAGAACAAAGACAAGAAGAACAGATTGATTGCGTTATTGACCACTACACAAGTATAGCGATGTACTCCTCGATGATGTTCGACTGCTTTGATGACGCCTAAGGGAATCAGAATGGAGTATCTGCCTCGGACTTTTTGGAGCCAACATGACAAAATAAATGCAAGAGCTATGATTCAGGAAATTGACAAAAGATTAAAGACAAGGAGGATCATGCGGAAGGTTTTGGAGAGATTTTTGTGTGAAGACCATACGGGGGTGACTAAGCTATATGAAAGAGGACCATATGAATTTATCATGTGTTGTTCATATCTTATAAGGTCAATCCCCGAATCAATTTATCTTGTGAATTATGTTAATAACTAGTGTATATTTTTTGGTGAAAAAAAGAATGTGCTCGAGTACAAATATTTTACCAACAAAAAAAAAAGAATTACTTAGTAATTCAAAAATTATCAATAATTGAACTCGGCACATCTAATACAACCCTCAAAAGTTAAGGGGAGCAATAATATTTCCATTTCGCTAGAATACATCATTTGTCCCTGAACGTTAAATCATTGATATCCAAAAAAATCAAGGGATTAACATTTGGATAAGAGAAAATGTGATTAACCTGGACTTAATGTATATTGACAAAAGTAATCAAGTTAAAATGGACTCCGATGCACTCCACACTTTAGCATTACTACGATTACGATGCACAAGTTAAGTGGGGAGCTTTAGTGATGATTAAAACATTCAAGTGTAAACCTTTTGATATTTATATCAAACACTTGATGAATTTTTCAATGATTTTGGTTGTAATGGTGATGGAATACCCTATAAAGACCAACCATGTACTTCATTCTATAGAGTTATTAAGGTGGTTAGGTATAGTTTATTAAAAATTCCCATGATCCAGCCAGAACCGGTAGGATCTACCCAGGATATCCACTAGTTAAGTGTAGAGTCCTTAAGAATGATAAAAAGGAGAAAAGTGAGAATTGGGAATAATGCCGACTGAGATGGAGCAAACACTGGAACAAACCCAACAATGTGTTTAGTTATGAATTCTCGGTAGAGCCATATGAAGGGGTTGAAGAATTAAAAAGAAATGTAAGGATAAAGGGTTGATAAAAGAAGCCTTCCATCACTTAGGCAGAAACCGGACAATACATATGCTGTCAGAAAACCTTAGGTTTGTCTGACATTGAATACAGTCCATGGACCCCTTGACGCTAGGCACAAACCCCTCCTAGCCACTCTAGTCGAAAGACTTTGTTTCAAACACTCACAGTTGTATACACTCATTTCCTATTAACCTTTCTCACTCCGAGTTAGTTATATGTGAAAAGGTGGCACTCCAGCTCAACCTCCGATCACTAAAATTAAAGTGAAACACATTGAGTCTAGAGCCAAAAGAGATCATCCATTAATCTCATTAGGACACTTGTCATAATTTAGCTTGTTATCTCACACAATGTGAATATCAAGTAATATCATTAGAGTCCTACGCAAGATCCTTGTGATTTTGCCAGAACATCCGAGTGATACTTAGGTATTCACAATGAAGATGGAAATCCTGCTTGAGCCAACATCAAACAAGCTCATGGTAGGTAACTTGTGAGATTCTTTATGAATCAAACTTGTGACAACTGGAAAGAAACGATGGTGCGATTCTATAAGAATCAAACTTGTTCCAGGAAATGGATCAACGGTTGTTAATGAATTTTTGAAATGATTAACACTCTCGGTGTGTCACAAAAACAATTTTGCAAGTGATACACCGATTGATTTTCAAATCAATTTTCTATATCAATCGGTGAGATAGTAACTCACTGGTTCACTCTTATCGTGCTGTCTGCTTTGAGACGTTCCGATAATGAGAACATGCTGAGTACGATGAATCTAATACTTATGTGTTAGAAAGATTCAATACTACAGCTGGAAATCCTGTCAAGAAGATTCTTCTTAAATTGAATCTATCTGATCACAGGTCGATCCTCACGGATTTGAAGGTTACTCCAACCAAACCTGGGCGAATGACAAAGCCATATTCGTCCCCCCGCTTTATTGCTAACTGTTTTATTGCAGGAAACTTAAAGAAGGTGGTGAAGGTACCTGTTTCCAGCTGTCTCACAAAGATCCATAGCCACATGCTCATACCCTACCGACAAACATAAAGACATCATGAAAGCTCAAGTACATGTTTCAAGACTTCCGCTACTCTGATACCGCACGTCTTTCTTGAAGTGACGAAGTATTAAAGTCAAAGAATTTCAAAGAAGTTTCCGTCACTCTGATACCGAACGTCTTTCTCGAAGTGACGAAGTGTTAAAGTTAAAGAATTTCAAGAAAGATGCAACATTAAAGCTTTCCAAATCAACAAATCAAGAAAGGTATGAGCATGTCGGTCCAGAAGTCGCAAGTCCACAAGATGGCAAAGTTACAAGATGGCGTAAAGAGATTGTGCTTGGTTGATGATCTCAAGATGCTCAAGATCACAATGTCAAATACAAGTTCAAGGAACAAGCTCAATCCAGAAATCAATGATCACTACAACATACTCACAGGAGAATGCCAAAAGGACGAGCTAAAGACTAAAGACAAAGCATAGTATGCTAGGCTTAAAGTTTTGTAAAATGGAGTGACCTCCCTTAGGGGGAGATTGTTGGAAACACAAAAAGTATCGGTCACTTCCAAGTTGTATTAAGTCTTAGCTCGTAGTATGTGTAACGTTAGTTAAGTAAACTAGCCCGGCCCAAGGTCCATGAGAAGCCCATTAGAACCCATGGGCCGGCCACAACATGTAGTATATAAGCCCTCTCCTAGCCTTGGAGAGGGGTTGGTTGTTCCATATTTTCATTTTCCATCTTAATAAACTTCATCCATTTTCCATCCATTCTTTCTCTAACATCACAACCCACATTTCTCTCTTGTTCTTGGTTTGATAATAAGATTACATGATTCTACAGAGTTGCTAGATTGGAAAAAGATGTGTCTAACCTTAGAAAATAGATCTCTCTGCTAAAGCTCTTGCTGCTCTCAAGACACAAGTTTCATGTGTTGTAGATAATTATCTTGGATCTAAAGTTGGGGATGTCTTTCAAAAGGAACTTAAGAAACACACAGCAGATCTTATTCAAAAATATTCTTTGCAGTAAATTCCTGAGTTACCCAAGAAACAGATACCAACAGTTGATCTAGAACAAGAATCAGAGAAAAGTCCTTCAGATATTCTCGAGATTAAAAAGGAACAAGCTAAGAAGCAAAAGATACCGAAGTTTAATATCAAGTCTACAGACAAGGCAATTCTCAAAGAGTTTGATCAGAAAAGCGCTCTTTATCGAACCATGCATGCAAACAAGTCCTTCAACAAAAATACTGCTAATCATAGATTGTACCATGCTCTCATGGAAGCCTTGATAGAGGATGAAAAATGCTATGGATAATGTAGTTGCTGACACAGTCAAAGACCATAAGAGAAAGCATGATGATGATGAAGATGATGATGATGATGAAGACCCTCTAGCTGGACCAAACTAGGGTAAGAAGACAAAGAAGAGAAGAACCAAGGAGTCAGAGTCTTCCAAGAAGCCATCCATTACCAAGGAAACCCCTAAAGGTAAAGCTCTATCTAAAGGCTCTAAAACTGATAAGTCTGCTTCTGCAAAGGAACCAGTTGAAGAACCTACTGCTGAGATGGTAATGGATGATGCAGGTGAAGACGTAGTTCGTGATGATGACCAACCACAAGATACTTCTGAACCCAATACAACTAAGACTCTGAATCTAGAAAGGTTCACGCAACCTCTAAGGCCTCCTACTCCTGATCCAGAATGGAACAAGCGTCAGGTTGTACTTGATCAACCCGAACAACCTTGGTTTAATCAAATGGTCTCTGCTACAAAGGATCCTCTCACATTGAATGACCTAATGGCCACTCCGATTGACTTCTCCAAGTATGTGTTGAATCCACTAAAAATTGATAATCTTACTCAGATATCTTATTAGGACCTGCCTATAATCTGTTAAAAGGCACATGTTCTAGCAGCGTAGAACTGGAGTACCATTTCCAAGAGTGGTTCAATGCATTGGCAGACAAGCTTGATTGGAATAATCCTGAAGAAGATTGTTACCCCTTTGACTTGTCCAAACCTCTTCCTCTGCAAGGTCACCCAGGTCATCTAACCGTTGCTGCTGATTACTTCTTCAACAATGACCTGGAGTATCTAAAATCTTATGATCCGGAAAGAACGTATACTACGTCGATCACAAAGACAAAAGCAGCTCGATATAAGATTTAAGGGATTGAAGACATAGTTCTTACGCTTTAGAGTCCTACCAAAGTGGGGTATAACAAAGATGCGTTGAAAGGGATCAAACATTAGGGTGAATGGCGTAAGCTATGGCATAGATCTCAGCTGAACAAGTTCTCCAAGCATAATGTGTACTCTACTAAGAAAATTCTGGGGGTGAACAGTGTTAGTGTTAAGAAACTACACGGATATGGTCATTTATAAGAGATTGTGGTGAAAAGAGCTGACCGTCAGTTCTATAAGTTTAAAGAAGGTGACTTTGTGGATCTACCCCTGAATGACATTGAAGACATGCTGCTTCTTGATGTTCAACACAAGCTATTCCACCTCACCGACAGCGATATTGTTGACTTTATTGTGACTCTTCATATGTTTACAAGAAGTCTCGTCATCAAGAAACGTGTCGAGGATTTACAACTTGGTGTAAGAGTTACCAAAAGAAACTCAACATCACTCCACCTCAACAAACCTTTCTAGAAATAGAATTCAAAGAAATCTACACTCCATCTTACAAACCACCAGGGGTAATCTATGAAGATCTGACCAAACAGAAAAGAGTGATGCGGGCTGATGAGCTGTACAAGTTCTCGGACGGGACGCTCAAGAAATTTCAAGACGAGATTCATCATAGAGTACGCGATTTTCGTTTGGAATACAATAAGGAGATGCCAAAGAGAAAATGGATGGCTATTGACAGAAAAAGGTCGAAACTTATGGTCGAGCTGATTGATAAGCAGATGCGTGAAAGAAAGATCATTCAGAATCTAGAAAGATTGGTTGGTGCTCGAAAACTCAAGATGGACTACAAACTAATGACGCGCACCACATGATCGTCATGTCCTATCTCAAAATCTTATCTTGTGAATATTGTGAATATGTAGTATAGACTTATAATAGTAGGCAATATAAATAGTGTTTGAGTACGAATTTTCTAGAATTTTTCAATAAATTCAAAAAATTTCAAATTAACGTACTCAACACTATATATATATATATATATATATATATATATATATATATATATATATATATATATATATTACCCTCAGAAATTGAAAGGGGTCATTAAAATGTTCCTAATACGGTTTGTTAATAATTGGAACATTTTTCCCTGAAAGCATTTATATTTGAATCAATTGATATCTAAAATATCAAGAGATTTGACATTTTTGATAAGGGGAGAAAATGTGATTAAAATATATGGCTAAAGATGTGATTTTAAGGACTCAAGTGCAAGCTTCACCCTTCATGTGCTAAACATTTTCGAATATCGATGCACATGTTGAGGGGGAGCATTACAAATGGTTTTAAGGCTGAGAACAATACCAAAAGACCGACCATGTCTGTAATTAATTAGAGTTATAAGGTGGTTAAGATTAGGTATTCGTTCTCATGATCCAGCCAGAACTGGAGGGATCTACCCAGGAACATTCCATTAGTTAGAATAGAAGTCCTTAGGTATGATGAAAAAAGGAGTAAAGTGAGAAAAGGGAAAAATGCGAACTAAGACAGAGCTGACACTGGAACAAACCCAATAAGGTGTAAGTGATGAAGTCTTGGTAAGCATTGAAGGGGTTGAAGAATTAAAAAGAAATGTAAAGAATTAAATGAAAGAAGCCCTCCTTACACTTAGGCAGAAACCGGGTCAATACATATGCTATCAGAAACACTAAGCTGTTGTCTGGTATTGAAGATAGTCATCATGGAACTAGTAATGCAATGCACAACCCTTCCCAACCACTCAAGGTCTCTCAAAAGACTCTTGTTTCATTTCTCACAGAGATTAAACACATTTCTATCGACTTTCTCACTCTAAGCTAGTTGGTATTAAAAAGGTGGCAGTCTGCTCCAGCCTCTGATTACTAAAAACCAAAGTGCACTATCGAGTCTAGAGCCAGAAAAGAGATCATTCATAAATCTCATTAGGAAACTTATCCGAAATATGCTTGCTAATTCACACAATGTGTAAAAAGGAAATATATCAAGAGTCCTACGCATTATCCTTGTGATATTGCCAGAACATCAGAGTGATACTAAAGTACTCACAATGACGATGGAAATCCTTCCAGATCCAACATCAAACAAGCTCTGCGGTATGAGACTTATGAGATCCTACACGGATCAAACTTGTGATACTGGATATCGATTCGGTCCAACTTATGAATTGACGAATGAATTTTGATAAAGATAAAATTGTTAGTGTGTTATAAAAACCGTTTGCATCTTAACACATCGACTGATTTTCCTAAATCAATTTTCAATTTTATGTCCATGGGAAGCCTCACAAGTGTAGGTGCTGAATCAAATGAATATCATATAATCAAATATAAAACATAATGGAACATGCACCTATCAACAGATCCATAGAGTCATATGATCAAAATAAAAACAACAATTATTACCTTTCTCTTGTACGCTATCTATCCAAGAAACCAAGTGACCAAAGTAGATCACCTCTATGAATATCCACACTACACTTCACCGTATACCTCTTGGATGCTAGTCCAAAAACACGTAACCTTGGATTATACTTTAAATGAACAAGAATCAAAGTAATAGATTAAGAAAACAAAAAAACTCTTATTTTGTTTATGTTTATGTCGTCCCTTTTATAGGAAGAGAGAGATGAGAAAAACTTGGTAAGTATTTAATTGCTTTGTAACTCATAAGGACTAAATCAATTAGTAGTTATCATAAATCCAATGAAATTGGTAAGTGGTTAATTGATTTGTAACTCCTAATGACTAAATCAATTAGTAGTTATCATGATCTAATTAACCATTAACCTCTTTGATATGTCCTTCTCTTTTATTTTACATCTTAGGCCGGCCATATGGTGGGCTCAAATGGGCTTGCCATTTGTTTGCTCAGTCCAATAAATTAAGTACATTACTTAGTTATTATAAGCCCAATATTGATCCCGAGTTACGTAGTTTATTTATATACCTTGAATACAATAAACACGATATATACAGTGACACCTCAGTGTATATGTGTGTGACCCCATAGGCTCACATGTTCCAGCCGTATATTATTTATTATGACATGAGCATACTCCAATAGCTCCCACTTGCGCACGTCATAATAATCAAGTAATAATACAAGCAAAGGTTAGCGTCTAGCAACACGCCAATGCCCCTAGAAACATACGAGGATAGATTCTTAAACATATTATTTTAAATGGTTTAGATATCAATCATCCTTTTGTTATAGACACTTTGTTAAACATAAGACACGGATCATAAGTCATTCTAATGTTTAACATTCTGTTTCTCGATATAGACATTGAACTAGATTACCAAATTAATCAAGTATTATCTTAATTACATTTGGGTGCGGCCACACATACATCTGTTCAAATCATCGAGGGGCCTAGTAGTATCTTTCTCCATAACATGTGGAGTAACAAATCCTATTTTGACTGCATGTGTCCGTTATGTGTTTCACATCCCTCCTAAAAATGGCCTCTATAGCATCCTTCAACAGGTCAGCGTTGAACCATATCTAAGATTGACTGTTAGTATCTTTATGTGTCCGTTATGTGTTCCACACACACAAAACCTACTTTCATCTCAAGTCTGAGGATGAGAGATATAACCACTTGCGAGATTCACTATTGACGCCGATCCATGTAGTGAATACTCGTAGGTTGGGTCAGTCTAATGTTCATCCTATGAACAACATATGAGTTTGGCGGTGTCATCCTTTAATATTCATACTATATGAATATGACCAAAACACTCACATTTGCCTTAATTCAATGATGCTCCCGTATCATTAACTAACAATGGACAATTTAGAATAAATAAATTATTAATGGAATTAAACATGCTAATATAGAACACAGTTGTATAAATAAAGACGATCATACCAGGTATATCAATTCATTGTTTAATTCAACTGCTTAATGTTTCATTACCTAAATACTAAAAACAGATATACATGAGACTACTAGCAAGTCAAAGTTCAATGTTTCTAGCATGATAAACATGTTTGGTACAAGACATTAACTTTGTAAAAAGTACCAACTTAGTTGTCATCTGAGTGACCTTTGAGAACACTTGTTTCAAAACTCACAAGCAGTGAAGGTTTTGAATAATACGATGATTGTCATTTTGTATATGTGTGTGTTCAAGTGCTAATATAATAATTATATCATCGCCATAACAAATTACATAGGTTGTTTGAAGCAAGCAAAACCACCTATATGAGACAGTCTTCTTAACAGCTTCCCAACCTGTAAAGTATTCTTATTCTTTAATGAATAGTGCAACAATGCTTTCAATCAAGCATGTCTAGTCAACAGTATTATCATTTATGATGAAAATCTTGCTATGACTAGGATTGAGAATCATCTTAATCAAAATAATCATTAGTGTATAAACTCAACACTAATCTCCTTATTAAAATCCGTAAACTATGAACATGTCTCTAGTCCTTTGAAGGCCTTTTAGAATGTTCTTTCAATAGTAGTCTATTGACTTTCACTTAGTTACTATTGTTGTTGGTTAATCTTGCATTCATGCAAGTGTTAAAATTTAGTCTAATACATATCATGACATACATAATGAAACCTTTAGCTAAACCAAACATTTTTAAACATGTGTTTAACTCATCAGGTGAGATAGAACTTGAGTCTTGCTCAATGATGTGTCATGTTGTGTTAGACTTATTAATCGCAAGGAGTTTTGACATCCAATTGCCATATTTCATATTCATGAAATCAAGTATGATAATTAATATCTTTATTTATTTAACGCTTGCAAGGAAAAGAAGCTTTAATCATAGTCAATTGCTTGAGTATAAGTAAAACCCTTATCACAAGGCGTGCATTTAAATGTGTGTATATTTTTGTCCATATTAGTCTTCTCTTAGAAGAACCAATTTAACTTCTCACTCTTACCGATTGGTGAAAGATCAATCAAATTCCAAAAATGTTTTTCTTTCATGGACTATATCTTAACATTTATTATGTCGTTAGCTAGTGCATTCAGAAGGTTATGTAAGAAGAGCCTTTCTTCAAAAACAGATGCTCCCACTTGCTTAGTGTAAGAGGATACTTTCTCCAAATACACAGCAAGTCAAGCAATAATAAAATTGTTCTCGTTGGGATGTATAATGTACGCTAACAGTTCTTGACTTTAGTTTGCTAATAACAGGCTTAACGTAATCTCAAGAAATTCAGAACTTCAGTTAAGACTTAATGGGAGTCTTCCCATTTCATAACCTGATGGTGTCTTAGTTACCTTATTGGTTGGAACCATATTGAGTAAACACATGGCTTACTTAAGTTTTTTAACCTTGATAAGATTAGAGGTAGGGTAGTTAAAGTTATCAAAAATCGAACAATATCAACAGAGTTTGATTTTACACATCAGACATACCATAGCGATGTGGTATTCTATGAGTAATGGAATTATGAGACAGTATCACAATTCCTTAGATAACCTAATACCCTTTGGCTCACATACTTGCCAATTTGTTCAAACAAAATGGCATTAACAGTAATTTCAAGCCAATTGCATGCTATAACTTAGAAGTCTTAGTAAAGTTCAAGGACTTTATGTAAATGTCTTATCTAGAAGACATAACATGCTAATTGCAAACATTACGTTATAATTATTTAGATATTTTAATGACTTCATGTACATGTCGTGACAAGGAGACATGACAAGTCAATTGCTTACTTTATAAGTCTTAGAACATTTCAAGGACCTTATGTTTATGTCTTTACAAGAAGTCACAAGCATATTAAATAAAGTATTATTAAACGCCGACTCTTGGCTTCAACAGTCTTTTCAAGTTAATTACACACTTCTTATTGATGTCTTTACAAGAGGCCACAATCATATTAGCTAAACCTTTTAGTGAATATGATGAAGTAGGTATTTCGTATTTCTTGACACTAGTTCTAAGTAGGACGACATACATCGAGGTGTATAAGGTCCTAGTAGAATATTAGCTTTCTTACCATACTAGTTAAGAAAAACCATTAGTCATATTTTTATGTGTTGTACCATGCACACAATTAAGATTTCTCCCACTTGTGTACGGCACAACATCAAGCATTTATACAAATAAGTGAGCATATTATGAGTCAGGTTACGATCCTGAGACTAGTGGGTTATGAGTCCACCACGCTTCTGTATGTTTGTATGAATAATATCACAATGTCACAGATATGATATGATTTAAGTCAAAACTAAAATCATATTTGCATTATAAGTATATCTAGAACTTTATTGTTTAATAAGTAATCATGCATAAACATTGTATAGACAACATTTTAGGCAGCGACATCAGAAAAGCGACAAGTTATCTAATAGAATAATATGCTATGATTCTTATAAAACTATGATGCTTCATATGTGAAAAGTAATATATTATTTCAAGACCAGCTAGAAATAAAATGGGTCACTTACAAGGTGATAAGCTCATAGCTCCCACTGAATTTAGACAACATTACATGTGCGTCTATATCAGTAGTGAAATGCATTGCTCCCACTGGATAAGACAACATTAAATGTGTGTCTATGCCAATGAAGTGCAAGTAGCATATTATTTACTTTTCCACTCTTTGAATATTTGCACATTATCACTAATGTGAGCCTCACGGACTAGTAAACATGTACTTAGATATTTAAGGAAATGCATCAAGTTCTACTATATATATGATGGAATGGCCATCAATGCCATTATTTAACTTGAAAGTTTTGCATGCAATTCCTCCCTCTACATTACCTCAAAGGTGTGTAGAATCTTAGGAAAAATATTGAGTTAAGGAAAACTACTAGAAAACATGCTATTACATTCTTTTTCTCTTTCTCGATTTATTGAGATTTCCATTTCTAATCATTAAAACTCATATAATGTCTTGACGCTTCAAGATGTATCATTTTGGTGGCTATAGAAAACATTTTCTCTAGTCATCCAAATAAGGTGTGCAACCGTACTTAACTGTTTGACTTTTACAAGACAATACGATTTCTTGAGAAAGTGTGCTTTGAGTTTGATTAGAATTGGAAAATTCAAGTGTTCCTATTATAGTTTTCTCATACAAGTAGAAAGGATAAGAATAAGTCTCTTTCTTACAAGGAAATGAGAATTAGTTTGGCTTCCTCTAACAAAGAAAAGAAGCAAACTTTTATTTACGATTTGTGTTCATAATGTCATTAATAGAAATTACAAAGTTCAATTTTAGTATTTTCGATAATTAATCCTTTTAAAATTAACTACCCAATTTTATATAAAATAATTAATTTTACGAAAGGCTAAGATCCTCATTGAGGTTCCACCATCACATCAGTTGATCTACTAGCAATGATAGATTCAATAGGTAGGTGACGTTCACCAATTGTAAAACCCTGTGCAATTCTTATACCATATGGGACTCATGACATTTTTAACCGAAGAAACAATGTCAAGCTGGCATGTTTAGTCCTATCCTTGCCTCGAGCCAAGGTCTCACCTGCTTAACTCGATTAAGTCATCCAATGCGAGAACATATGAGAATATATCTAGGTCGCACGCATAGAGAATAATTACCTTGGGTTACAATTCACCTACGTCTCACGCAGAGTGAAGAGCAAATGCAAGTGCTCTCAACCAATTGGACGGCATGACTTAAATTTGACGGGTATTATTTTTGATAAATACATGATCAAAAAGTGTGTACGAAGAAGCATGCATTCATTCTTCATAGCACAAGTTAAAAAGCTATTTTTAACTTAAGTCTAATACTTGTTTTATACCATTTATGTGTGTCAAGTTGTTCATTTTTATGACTAATATATAACCTAGGTGGAATAAATATTAGTTTGAATAATACATAAATTAAATAACAATCATAACATTTATTTAGTGTTATTTATATAAAAACAAGTGTTTAGTTTTAAATCATATTTAAACTTTAAACTAAATCAAAGATTTAGTTTCTAAAATTGGTTTTGTGTTTTATTTTTAGTTTTATAAAACCATTTGCAAGTTATATACATTCCAAACATATATAAAAGCAAACAAACAAACACAACCACAAGTATGCAAAGCCTCAACCGATGAAAAACCTATGCTTGGTATCGTGAGCCATCACGAGAACCAAGAAGTCAACTAAGGGTTAACCACACAACCACAAGGAGGGCTCCTATTTGCTCCAAGAACCATCATGAGCAAGTAAAACCCTAAATGAACTTGAAGCCCAAAACTGCCATAAAATTTTAGCTGACTTCACGGGTCTGAAACTCCTAGAAGGAGTCTTTCCCAATCTGAGCTCCAGTTGAAGCAATTGTAGCCCCGTGAGTTTTGCACCTGCTCCAAAAAATTCAGCCTCTAACTCCTTATAGAACTCCAGGAAATCCTTTTTTAGTGGAAGTCACTCCAGCAGCTCCGAATTTGACTTTATGCATTTAACTCTTGCACCATTCGAATCCAAACAACGGTTACAATAATTTGATAATTGAATACATTTATCCTATCATCTAACTACTATAAAATTCCTAAACAATGGCTACAATGAAAATTAAAAGCATACAAAAGAAGTCGAAACAATGGCAAACCTAAAAACTGAAATTAAATGCAATAACTAGCGAATCAATTCACAAGTGGTCATGGTTTTCATTGGCTTTGCATACGAAACATAATAATACCATAATATCATGTATTAACAAGGTGTTGGCTAAGTCCATGGCCAAACATGCATGTATTTGCCATGGAAACAAAATAATTAACAAGAAATAAATTGTTAGCCAACGAATCGAAGAAATAAATTAACTAGAATTAAAATCCCGATTGGTATGTGTAACCAGTGTCCTAAGGATCACTTAGTACTGTATTAAAGACCTTATAACAACCATATTATTTCAGAAAATAATGCCCAAGGGGCTGATTTAAAATCGATTCAAGAATCGTTCCAAAACACGCGATTTAGGCCCTTTTACACGTACCCGATAACAAAACCAATTAAATTATGCATAACAAATGGCTATGGGATCAAAAATCATAGATCATAAGACCCTATATGGGTCGAATTAATTTCAAAAAATAAGCCCTAGGGACTGTTTTAAAATTATCCTTTTGAATCCATACAAAACACGCGTTTTTAGCCATTTTTACGCATACAAGATGATCATATGACATCATATGATGGCTCGTGATACCACTGTAGGTGCTTAATCAAATGAATATCATATAATCAAATATAAAACGCAGCAGAAAATGCACCTATCAACGGATCCATAGAGTCATATGATCAATCAAAATAAAAACAACAATTATTATCTTTGCAGCGTAATCGGTAGAATCAAAGAACAACCTTCTCTTGTACACGATCTATCTAAGAAACCAAGTGACCAAAGTAGATCACCTCTATGAATATCCATACTAAACTTCACCGTATACCTCTTGGATGCTAGTCCTTAAACCCGTAACCTTGGATTATACTTTGAATGAACAAGAATCAAAGTAATAGATCAAGAAAACAAAAAAAACTCTTATTTTGTTTATGTTTATGCCGTACCTTTTATAGGAAGAGAGAGGAGAAAAACTTGGTAAATATTTAATTGATTTGTAACTCATAATGACTAAATCAATTAGTAGTTATCATAAATCCAATTAAATTGGTAAGTGGTTAATTGATTTGTAACCCCTAATGACTAAATCAATTAGTAGTTATCATGATCTAATTAAGTTGATCCCAATGAATAGATCTTTAACTCCTTAGCTTGATGTAAGGTTTAGTATCCTTGGATAAATCCAAAGGTACTAAGAATGAAACTTTGAGTGTATGATATAAACTATGCGGAATCTAGTTTATACCACTAAGAAGAATAACAGTAATGAATGTTTAAGACACAGAAATATAACCAAAAAAATAAGCTCTAATATATTAATACGAACACTCTTTGACAGTGTTAGAGTTTACAACCTTGAAGCTATGAAAAACTATGAAAGTCTGAGATGTCTTGATCTATGCCTTAGGGTTCCTTTTATACACCAAGGAAACCCTAATGGGCTTAAAAAATGCGTATAATGATAATGCATATCTATACCTAATTAAACTCATGCATATCATAATAGCAGTACTAACTATACAAGACTAACAATATTAAGTATTAACTAACAGTACTAACTATACTGGCAGTACTAACAATGTACTGACAGCACTAACTATTATAGCTAGCAGTACTAATAACTTAGACTATTTTCTTTAAACTTCAACATCAGCACAATCTTGAACCAGCTATTAACATCCAAAACTAACAATAGTAACTTTAGAAGCCTTCAATTCCCAACAAATTAACCATTAACCCCCTTGAGCTTTCCTTCTCTTTTCTTTTACATCTTAGGCCGTCCATATGGTGGGCTCAAATGGGCTTGCCATTTGTTTTCTCAGTCCAATAAACTAAGTACATTACTTAGTTATTATAAGCCCAATATTGATACCGAGTTACGTAGTTTATTTATATACCTTGAATACAATAAACACGATATATACATTGGCATCTCAGTGTATATGTGTGTGACCCTACAGGCTCACATGTTTCTAGCCGTATATTATTTATTATGACATGAGCATACTCCAACAACAAGGGTATCTGGATATAGAAAAGCTGAACACAAATTGACGACTTAATTGGGAAGATATTAACTTACCGGTTCACTCTTACCATGTTGTCTGCCTTGAGACGCTCTGGTAATGAGAACGGCTAGTACAACTACAAAACCCTGTCAAGGAGATTCTTCAGAATTCTACCTGATCACAGGCAATATTTATATTGATTAACGGAGAACCGTGGTTATTACAACTGTATTCGACAAAGTGACAAAGCCACTCTTGACCATATATGTTGTTTATCACTAACCCATTCATGCAGGTTTCCTGACGACGGCAGCAGTTAACTGATGACAACTCAAAGTCAATGCCACATGCTCATACTCAACTGACATATGTAAAGACATCATGAAATCTCAAGTACATGTTTCAAGACTTTCGCTACTCTGATACCGTATGTCTTTCTTGAAGTGATGAAGTATTAAAGTTAAAGAATTTCAAGAAATTTCCGCTACTATGATACCGCACGTCCTCCATAAAGTAACGAAGTGTTAAAGTTAAATAATTCCAAGAAAGATGGTTACACAAGCTTTCAACATCAAGAAAGTATGAGCATGTCGGTCCAAAAGTCACAAGATTACAAGAAGGAAATGATTACAAGATGTCGAATAGATATTATGCTTGGTTGATGATCTCAAGAGGCTCAAAATCACATACAAGTCAAGACAAAGATACAAGCTAGAGCCTAAAAGTCTAAAGATTACTACATCAAGATTCACAAGATAAAGATTATGAAAACAAGACTACAAGAAAAGATTGAAGACATTCATAAAATGTAGAGCTTAAGTTTTTGTAAATTAGAGTGACCTCCCTTAGGGGGAGATTGTTAGAAATCGAGAAAAGACTCGGTCACTACCAATATGTTATAGAATAGCTCATAGCGTAATACTTGGAAGCTTACCAAGCTAACCGAGTCAACATAAGACATCCTTATGTTTGACCGACCATACCATGGTATAAATACCCCTCTCCACACCTTGGAGAGGGTTGGTTGTTCATTTGGTTCTTTTACATAATACATTTTCCTTTCCTTTCTCTCTCTAAGTGCTATAACCTACTTTCTCTCTCTAAACTTTTTTTCGTGCTCATTTGTTAAGTGAATTGTTACATCTACAGTTACAATAGGGTTTTGAGGCCCTAAAGACAGCCTAAAAGCTGCTAGAATGATTAGGATTCATCTCCCAAAAGTTATACAAAGTTACACACTCAAAACCCTAAAATAGGTTTTGTATATATAAGAAAAGCGTCGCGACGGCGTCGTGTTGTAGTCAGGAACGCCGTCGCCAAGTAGAATCTTCTAGAGCCAGTTTAAGTCGGCTACGTCTTGACGCCGTCGTCAAATCCATGACGTCGTAACCATAAAAATCCTGACGTCAATGCTTGAAGCCCGCGATGCCGTCTCCACGCTCTGTAAGCATAATTTCTTCAAGATAAATGGTGTAGAGTCGTAGACTTGTCCGTTTCTTCTCCAAATGATCCCAGGTCATGTGTATTTCCTCCAAATGAAATCCAAGTGCTAAAAACCTAAAAACAAACGATTAAGCACATAATCTGGGCATATTTGCATGATTTAGGGGGTTAAAAGACCTTGAAATAGTATATAAAATGACACCTCATCACTCTCCCAAGTTCCAAACACGAATTATGAAAATAAAAGGTTTGCATATATAGGAAATTGGCCGTGACGGCGTCATTAGGGTTTGGTGACGTCGTTGCCCCATCGACTTCAAATTAGGGTTTCTTTGACCGAAATATCTTGACGCCGTCAGTAATACATGTGACGCCGTCTCCTTGCATTAGTGATGCCATCATGAGCTTCTTGTGACACCGTCTCCACACACTAAACAAAACACCTTCAAAAATAAGCTTTCTAGGCATAATTTTGATTCACGAAAATACAAACTAGATCTCTCCCGGGGATAGATACTACTTGTTATATGTCATGTTTGCATTATAGTATCATACGAAAGTTTTAGAATAGGACAGAGGAAGCTAGAGAGAGTTTTCACACATTTTCAATTTTTTCATTAATGAAAGGAAAAAGAAAGGAGGTTGAGGAAGGTGATTACAAAATGACTCAAAAAGTTGTATAATACCTCTAGTAAAGGTTATTTATACTTATTGACTAATCCTTCTTCTTTCCTACTTTTGTCTAACTTTGGTCAACATTTACTTAAGTTTGACCAAAGTTGACTTATTACATTATAACTTCAAACTTAAACTAATACTATTTATAAGACCAATTCGTTAATAAAAATTAACATTTTTTCATTCCTAACACATAAAGATTATGCTTCAATGATTCTTCATTCATTCTGGTTCCCATCATCTTTATCTCGGTGTCATCTTCATCTTTGTACTCAAGCTTGCTTTCCTCAAATGAATGAAGTATTGGCATTTTGTGGTTGGAATTTAGGTGTTGGTGAGGGGTTCCATAGATAGTGGGTTCATGTGAGATGAAAGTTTAGTAATCTTTCGAATGTTTATGGAATGAAGTTGTTGTGCTTCTATTTTGAACTTCAGGGCTGCTATTAAACTATCCGCGAGACACATAAATATGTATTTTGTTTGTCTTATATGTTCCTCTAATTGCCTGATTTGATCCTCCTGATCAACAATTTAATTCAGTATTCACCCCTTAAACTACTCTTGATAAGGTGTTTCGGGAAGCATGAAACCTGTCATAATTGTAACACCCCCAAAATGGTCCACAACGGAATATGATGTTCCGGGGGTAGTACTTCATAGATCAATAGCACAAGATATGAGAACGAACATTATAGGGGTCGTTTAAAAACTGATACATTGGATTTCATAAATGGTTCGATACAAAAAGCTTATGGGCTTAACTTGTTTATCTTGGAAAAATAAAGATTTCACAACATAACCATATTCCAAAACATAATGCATGCAAATCTTTATGATAATGTGACTTCAAATGACGACCAGCCAATGTATCCGTGACTTGTACCTTACTGACCTGAGAAAACATGTTTAAACTGTCAACAATAATGTTGGTGAATTTATAGGTTTATAAAGTTAATGAAGTGGATAGCAAGATTTCCCTGTAATAAAGTAACAAATACAATATCACAAAAATGTATTACGAAATGCACTAAGCTCATGACACCGAAGCTAAACAATGTATGTATATCAAATACATATAAATGACTTTGCCCAATGTGGATGTTCAACCCGTAACATCCATGAATCAAATGGTATACGTTCATCGTTTTCGACCAACCGGTAAACTAGCAAGCGCTACTTGCCCGAACGGGGATGTTAAACCCAAATAGATCTATTCATAACAATCACGCTCACATAATGCAATTAACAATTACATCTATGCAATTAACAGTTCATGATGATGGGCATAGTGGGTTATAGCTACTTAGGCAAACTTGTAATATTTGAATTTAAAATGTACTTGCATCCATGTTGTAAAAACAAACATGATCTCATCCCCGAGATTTGATAAACGATTGAAAAAGTATAAAAGTAGGGACTTGATTAAACCCTTTTACTATATATAAATATAAATAAATATATAACAAATAGGATTATATCAATAATAGTAGTATAGTAAACCGTAAGTATCGGTTTCTTACTTCGTTATCCACAAAGTTTAAAACCGGACCCGGGTCGTTCTTCCCGATGAGGCGTGAATGGAAAATCGAGTCGAGGTTTGAACAATGCTTGAATGATCAAAGATTTGATTTGATTATCTATTTCTACAATTAAGAACGCAAAAAACAAGTAAAAGAAACCCTAAAACGAAAGCAATGTAAATTAAAACCTAAAATGGGAACGTAAAAACGCGACTTAAAAACCTAATTTATCAAATTATTATCCTAAAGTGATTTATTTACTTTTAATAAATCCTAAATGACTAAAAAGTAAGAATAAAGAAAACTAGACCAAAAACGAAGGTGTTCAAAGCTAAAAATGCGAAGAAAACAAGAACGAGATCAAATCTCGTTCTTTTAAAAAACGAAATTTTAAAATATTAACCCTACGGATGCAAATCTATTTTTCCTAGGTCCTAATTGAAAATAGAAAATTTTAAAAAAAAATTATATTTTTTTGACTTTTTAATAATTTTTTATGATTTAATTACTGTTTTAATCTAAATTAATTATAAAAAATACTAAACATTTTTATAAAAATCTAAAAAATTAACAGAAAATACTTTAAACTATGCTGAATTTAAGAAAATTAAAGTGGTGAAGACAGCTTATAAAATAAGCTGTCTAATAAGCTAAAACAGCTTATAAGCTTAAGAGTACTAAAAGACTATAAATATAAAAGAAGAGGAATGTTAACTGAAAAAGACCCTAGGGCGAGTGTTAAGTGTGTATGATGTTAAGAGTGAGGTCGCAGGTTCGAGTCCTGGACCTTACTCTTTTTTAATTTGCTACAGTAACTTTTATTGTTAAATCTTTTTACACACACTTATTAAGCACATGAAAATAAGCCTTTTTCTAAACTACAACTTTTTGTGAAAACCAAGGGATAAGCTAAAAAAAGCATAAATAAGCTGACAGAACACTTATATAAACTAAGACTTCAAAGGGCTAAATAATTTGGCTTTAAAAGAGCAAATAAGCAACTGAATAAGTTAAATAAGCAAACACAGATACTGAACAACATCTAATAAGCATAAGGAACACAAATAAGCCAAGATAAATAATCAGAAAAGCTTGAAAAGTATATAAGCACTTAGGACAAATGGGCACAAACTAAAATTTGCAAATAAGCCACAATAAGCTAGACTTTAACCAAATAAGCTACTAGGGCATAAAACTAACCTAAATAAGCTAACCTAATCTAAATGAAACATTCCTAATAGCTGAAATGCTTAAAATAAGCAAATAAGCTCTTTGGGCTAAAACTGCATACCAAACCCTGGGGGGTCACCTTTAGGCATAAAATTAAATATCCAATCAGAACCTTATGACAAAAAGTCTTATATGAGCTTAAAGTATAGCTTAAGGGCTATCTAAAATAGCAAAGAAAAATTAATTTGAAAATCATTTAAGCTATTTAAAAGGTAAAAGAAAAGTGTTGAATCCACTCAGCAGCTGCTGACTTGTTTTTGAAAGGATAAAAGTGGCTAAATGCAGCCTAGGTTTTAAGCTAGAAAAAGGACTTAAAAGATGAAGTAAGCTACAATAGATGAAGTAAGGCACCTAATGAGCTTATAACCTAAAAATCATAACTTAAATCTAATAAGAGCTTATATAGTTTGACTGCTGAATTATGACCTTTTTAAAGGCAATAAAAAAAACTTAAGACAGAATACACCTACTGCAGAAAAAAGGTAAACTTAAACCCTTCAATCCCTACTGCATTATACTCTAAATGAAGCAAGACAAAGGCCTAACAACAGGCTTTAAAGCAAAATTCAGAATCAAGCAATTAGAAAAGCTTTCAAATACTCAGATTAATATCACTATTAGAAAATGACTTAAAACTTATTTTTACTTTGAGACTTTCGGTACCTTGTCGATCCCTATTAAACTCGAAGTATGTGGAAACAACTTAATTATTTTTTCAAAAGGTGATGACAGGTACTTTCTATGTTTTGCCCTGGAATCAACGAATTTCTCAGTAAATAAATAGTTAAAAAAGGGTCTCAAAGTTTGAGGTATAATATCTGCCATTTGCCTTTGTAAAGCAGCCAAATTGGTCGATCTGTAGGCATTGTTTTGAACCATTTTAGACTTAGGCATAGGGGTAAACAATTAAGGCGTTATATTGTCAAACAAGAAAATTGCATTTAGCAACTTGAATCCTGAAAAATAGTTGAGAAACGAACTCGTAAATCGAGGCCAAAGTTAATAGCCCTCCACACTCGAGCACAGCTGAATTAAAAATCAGCATATGCTGATGGTAAAACGCGGCTCACGCACCCTTTAGCCTCATTTTTTACCACGATATCGACCTCTGCCCCCAAAACTTATAAAAGGTAAATTGTAATAGACCTAGCCTAGTTTTCAAATGTGCTTTTATTTTGTCCTAACATTAAGTAACTACAAACTGATTTTAAAACTCGGATCACGCAATACATTGAGATAGCTAAATACACATTAATTTTCTAAGTATAAATCTGCCATGCGACCCATACATGTTTATCCTCATTTTTAACACTATAAACACCTTTTTAGACAAAACTTAAAAACGTATATTGTATGACGACGCCAAACTAGAGATTCAAATACATTACACTTTTCAAAATAGCATACTAAAACGAACCCAGAATTTAATTGTAAAACTCTAAATCGCCACCTCATGTTAAATCTTAGAAAAATATAAGTTCCAACTCAAAAAGTAAACCGTCAACGTTCGTCGAATAACATTAACTACTTAGAGACAAACCAAGGCTTGACCTAAACTAATATATTTAAAAGTATATTACGACCTAGTTTCTAATATCCGAAGTTCGTAAAATATATACTTATGGTATGAACCGCGTGACACGATAAAGTTTTGATCATTAAAAAAAAAAACAATAAATTATTTTCAATAGCATTATTTCAAATATATTCAACACACACCTAGGACGAGATTGCATCGTATTATATATTATTATTTTTCCACGATTCATGAATATTTATTATTTATTCATAGGTTTGCGGATAAGATCATGGTGTTTTACAACATGGATGCAAGTACGTTTTTAAATTCAAATATTACAGTTTACCTAAGTATCTATAAACCACTATGCCCATCTTCATGACTTGTAATTGGCATAGTGAAATTGTTAATTGCATTATGTGAGCGCGAATGTTATGAATAGATCTATTTGGGATTTAACATCCCGTTCGGGCAAGTAGCGCTTGCTAGTTTACCGGTTGGCCGAAAACGACGAACTATAACCATTTGATCTTATGGTTTTACGGTTGAAACATCCAAGATTGGGCAAAGTCATTTATATTATTTTGAATATACATCCATTGTTTACTTCGGTTCATGAGCTTAGTGATTTCTAAATATAATTTTTGTGATATTGTATTTGTTTACTTTATTACACAGATATCCTGCTATCCACTTCATTAACTTTATAAACCTATAAATTCACCAACCTTATTGTTGATAGTTTAAACATGTTTTCTCAGGTCAATTAAGAACAAGTCACGGATACATTGGTTGGTCGTCATTTGAAGTCACACCATCATAAATATTTGCATGCATTACAATTTTGGAATATTGTTATGTTTGTGAAATCTTTATTTTTACAAGCTAAACAAGTTAAGCCTATGAGTTTTTTGTATCGAACCATTTATGAAATCCAATGTATCATTTGATTTTTTTGTTAGTTTTTTTTTTTTTTTTTTGATTTAAACGATCCTTTATAATGGTCGTTCTCATATCTTGTGCTATTGATCTATGAAGTAATACCCCGGAAACATCATATTCTTTTGTGGCCCATTTTGGGGGTGTTACAGATTGGTAACAGAGCCAAGGTTTAAAAGAACCTGTTCAAAATGTTTTACTTGGTCTATAATCCGATTTGAAATGTTGTGACATTCAAAAGTTTTTCAAGGGACATACATACAATACTATTTGCATCTAGTATACATTCTTATATGTCATACATCATTTGAGCATTAGTTTGATTGTAATAAGTGCTTACATAAGTGTAAATACTATATTTATAATACATTACGGAAATTACTGAAGGTATTTATAATATACTTATACAAGTTTAAATTATGATACAGAATTGTCATGTTCTTCAAACATCGCATCATCCACGTTACCTCTACGTTCGTATCTTCTGAAACAAATGGACATCATCACGGGTATCCCACTCGAGAATCCGCGAGCTCCGGATGTGGATTCCGTACGAGGAGTCGCCCACATGGGCAGAGGCACACCCCACTATCACCTGCCTATATACCTGATCCTATGGAGTTGGATGAGCATGTATGTACACCAGCACAAAAAATCACAATAACAGCTTTGTACATACTTAAATGCCCTCTAGAAGACACACTATCACTAACCACAGGTTCTTTACTTTCATCATCTGATGGTGGCTCCATCCAATCAGCGGGTGAGTGCCATCTAACAAAATCTACTAATATGCACCCAGGATTCGCACCCTAAGAGATGATAATCAAAAGCACCACATGGATAGATACTAAATTAAGTTTGTTGTTACGTAGTAAAGAACGCATACACAATTTGTAGCCTGTAATTTACCTTAAAAACCTTCATGTCTGAAAGGAGTTGAGAGCACCCAGCTCCAACAATGCCATAACACTGGTTTGTTCATTTTAAATGAAACACTAAAATGGACATGGTTTCATGCAAGTCATAATTGATACCAAATAATTGGATGCCATCCTGAGTTTAGAAATAAATTAACATATGAGGCACACAAGTTTAACAAATCACATCCGTTTTTTAACTTTGTTTTTTAACATGTATAGTTTTTCTTATTCTTGATGAAATTGATTACATGTGAATACACAAAAGCAACCTACTATGAAAATATTTGATGTGTTCATTCTTAAAATCCGATTTATGACGATGACAATTCCCCACAAAGGAGTAGAAGTGCCACATCGAACAACAACTACAAAGAAACCACAAGCAACGGCGTATATCTAATCGATGATGAGGATGATCAAAGATGAACATCATTAGAATATATGTAATAAACATTACAAAAATAGTATGATTTACAAGTTTTGTGCATTTGTTCTTTTTCCACGACCTTTCAAAATAACCGAAAACCATAAACTTTGTTTAAAAAATAGTAGATAAAAAATACATTATTCAAAAAAAAATAATAAAAAAAGACCGTGCGTGCATGGTTATTATAACTAGTATAAAACTAAACATAAAAAAAGTTAAGAGCTAATTATGCGTTCTCAAATGATACCAACTCACCTCCCAAATTTTTTAATTCGGAAAATGAGGAGGGACATATGAGAACACAATATTATTCTAGACATGCATAACCTACATACACAAGAGTATATGAGTAACCAACAACATATTTCTTCAGCCTATGTGGGATAGATATAATGTTAGACTTGAAAGTTGGAAGATATTTCCACAAATATGTGGTAAACTTTTGTAGGTTCCCGATTAACACTTCATAAACACTAATCGAAACAAGAAAATAGAGAGAGATAAAGATTTAGAGTGAGTGAGAAGAGAGAGAGATGAGAGAGAGTTGAGAGAGAATAAGAAAAAAGATATTATGAAAAATGAAAACTAGATATTTTCTAAAAAGAAAATATCTAAATATATATATACCCCTACACATTTAATGTGACGCGCGGGATATTTAACTAGGACCCGGGCTCGGGTTTTGTTTGGGATTAAACCCGAAACATATACAATATTAGATTATCTATCGAGCCCGATTCCCGATAATATTTTATTACAACATTAACTAATTAAAGACCGAAGCTCCATCGTAGAGTGACCGAGCTTCCTTGTTCGACTCAATAAATTGAGGCTAACAATCTCCCTCGAAGTGAGGTCTTGAACACGGGAACGAGCTTCCTTTATTGACTCAATAAAATTGAGGCTAACAATCTCCCCCGAAGTGAGTTCATTGATGACACTTCTTCATGAGATTAGTGAGATTGCTTTTGTCGTTTAAGCTCGAGTGTTCTTGGTCTTTGTCTTCGTTATTTGTTGTAGGCTTGTTCCTTCATGCTTTGCGATCTTGACTTTGAGCCTTTGTCATTGTCTTTATCGTCTTTGCCATCTTGCGATCTTTTGTTTTTGACCAACATGCTCATACTTTTGCATTATCTTGAAAGCTTCAAATCAGAGTTTGCGGAAGTCTTTGTCTTTAAATCTTGAGCTTTCTAGATAGTATGTCTTCGTAGATTGAGCATTTGAATGGGATTGAGGTTGCCGTTACCACCGTTTGACCTGCAGGTTTACGTTAGTGATAAACGAGAAAATTGATTTGAAAATCAATCGACGTGTCACTCGTTAAAGTGTTTTTGTAACACATCGAGAGTGTCATGTTTTTATCAAAATTCATCAACCGTCAATTCATTTACTGGACCAAATCGATATCCAGTTGTCACAAGTTTGATTCATATAGAATCTCGCAAGTCACCTACCGCAGTGCTGTTTGATGATGACACTGGAAGGATTTCCATTCATCATTGTGAATACTAAAGAGTATCACTCTGAATGTTCTGGCAAATATCACAATGATATTGCATAGGACTCTTGATAACAGCTTGTGAACCTGATGATGTTCAACAAGTGTTTGAAATGGAATGTGTCCTAACGAGATTTTGATTGATCTCTTGGCTCTAGACTCGATTAGTGCATTTTGGTTTTAGTACTCGGAGGTGGTAAGCAGTTTGCCACTATTCTAATATCAACAATCTCGGAAGTGAGATGTAATAGATTAACTTGTGTATCTCCGTGAATAATGAGACAAGTTTCTGTTGAGAGAAACCCGAATGGCTGGGAAGGGTTGTGCATTGCATCACTGGGTCCATGATGTCGTTTTCAATACCAGCAATCATCTTGTGATTCTGATAGATTATGTATTGACCCGGTTTCTGCCTTAAGTTGTGTGGAGGGCTTCTTTCTTTAGACCCTTTATCCATACATTTCTTTTTAATTCTTCAACGCCTTCAATGCTTACCAGGACGTCATTACTAACACCTTGTTGTGATTGTTCCAGTGTTAGCTCAATCTTAGTCGGCATTATTCCCATATTCATTCATCTCCAATCATACCTAAGGACTGCTATTTCTAACTTTGGATTATCCTTGGGTAGATCCTCCGGTTCTGGTTGGATCATAGGATTGATACCTAAGGACTGCTATTTCTAACTTTGGATTATCCTTGGGTAGATCCTCCGGTTCTGGTTGGATCATAGGATTGATTCTTAACCTAACCACCTTATGACTTCAGAATCGTCGTGAAATTAAGATGTTGTTGGGTATAAGATCGAACCATAAAACCTTTTCTTACTGTTCAGCACATTGAGTCGATTTATGATTAAAATATGTCTTGAAAATTTTGTGGGAGAAAATATTATCAGCATGAATGGTTTGAAACATTTTGATAATGTTTTGAATACATAAGAATTGTCGTTGTTGATGTATCCAAAAACATTAAAACTTTGTTTTTCGAAAAACACCCCCTCAAAAATAGGAGCAATTAAAAAATGGTTGTCTTTTGAAAACATTGTGAGAGATGGAGTGTTGAAAACATAATTTTGAAAGATTATGAATTGTCATCGAGAAATTCTTGAAAAATTGTGTTCAACTTTTTGAAAAACCAGATGTTAGAGGACTTCTCTTCTAACGGTAAGGGTAAGCGCACTGAAACGTACACTATCCTTTTTCTTGAGCTAAAAACATTGAATGTCTTGTAAGAACAGCTCAAGACCGAGAAACGTTAATTTTCTCGTTGTGAGGATAAGTTATAAACCTTCCTTTATTTGAAGTCCGGGTTATGTACTGACATTTGCACATAAGCCATTTAGAAAATTAGAAATGACATGTTTTGAAACTATTTGCAACTCTCGCTCGAACTTCATTTACACACCCGTGTCAATGTTAATCGACATTTTTAAGCACGTAAATGTTATCGATTCCAAGAGACATGTCGAGAAGATTCTTTTTGGAAATTTTCTGATTTTGTTTTTTTTTGAAGTTTTATATTTTTGTATTTTGCTTTTCTAAAAAATATGTACATGGTGATGTTTGATGATGATATCAAGCAGTCTCATTTGTCAGAACCTCCAGTTCAGCTGGAGTCAAACATCTCATACCAATCCTTCTGACAAGATACTTAAACCGATCCTCAGGAAGGGCTTTCGTAAACATGTCAGCTAATTGGTATTCAGTTTTGACAAAATATAATTCAATTATACCATTTTCAACCTGTTCCTTTATGAAATGATACCGAGTATGGATGTGCTTTGTTCGCGAATGTTGTACGGGGTTGCATGAGATTGCTATGGCTGACTGAGAGTCGCAATACAACGGTATTTTGTTGTAGTTGAAGCCATAATCTTGAAGTTGTGTCCTCATCCACATTACTTGAGCACAACTTGCAGATAACGCCACATACTCTGCCTCTGCTGAAGACATTGCAGTGCAGTTTTGTTTCTTTGACATCCAGCTTACAAGTTTATCACCAAGGAACTGTATCCCTCCAGAAGTGCTTTTCCGAGTATCAAGGCATCCGGCATGATCAGCGTCTGAAAATGCTGTTAGTTCAAAGCCAGAATCCTTTGGATACCAGAGTCCCATGTTAATGGTACCCTTTAGGTATTTAAAGATTCTTTTAACCTCCTTGAGGTGCTTTTGAGTTGGTCGTGCTTGATAACGTGCACAATAGCATACTGCTTGCACTAAGTCTGGTCTACTAGATGTCAAGTACATGAGTGACCCGATTTTACTACGATAATCAGATTGGTCTACGGGTTCTCCACTCAAATCTACATCTAGTTTGGGTTTTGTAGCCAATGGTGTACCAATGGAGTGACAATTGTCCATATTATGCTTTTTCAGAATTTCTAAAGCGTACTTGGCCTGATTGATAAAAATACCTTTTGGGGACTGGTGGATCTGAAGTCCTAAAAAGAATTTCATCTCCCCCATTAAGGACATTTCAAATCTACTGTGCATTAATTTTTCAAATCGTTTTGAATATTTAGGATTTGTCGATCCAAAAATTATGTCATCAACGTAAATCTGCACAAGTAGAATATCCTCCCCGTATTTTATATCTTGAATAAATTGGTCAATTGTACCTTTAGTAAAGCCTTTGGACTCAGGAAGTTTGATAGTTCATCGTACCAGGCTCCTTGAGCTTGCTTAATCCATACAAGCTTCCCAGAAGGTAGACTTTTTCTGGATGATCTGATCAACGAACCCTTCTGCTGAGCAACATAACCTCCACTCCTTAAGTGGACCATTAGAAATTCCGTTTTTCACGTCCATCTGATAGATTGGAAAAGACTTGTGCGCTGATTGGGCACGAAAATCCGAAATGCTTCCAAGCGAGCAACTGGTGCCAAAGAATCATCGAATCAATACCCTCTTCCTGAGCAAAACCTTTAGCTACAAGTCGTAGCTTTGTTGCGAATTACGAGTCTGATTCTTCCATCCTTTTTTGTTCTTCCATAACCACTTAGCTTAATACCATCTTGCCAAATGTGTGTCGATGAGTTCCCGGACTATTAGTCTGTCGAACTGATGAAGTTTCATCTGCATTGCTTCGATCCATGCAGAATCAGCCATTGCATCCTAATGTTCTCGTTCAACAATACTCACCGTGAGCCGAACATACACATTTCAGGATCTTGAGGCTAGCTGTCGTCTGTTTGAACAGCATGTTTTTTGTGATTTTCCACGAACTTGTTCTAATGGATGATCTCTGGTCCATCGGTAATCATGACTTTGTGGTTGAAATAAATGCACATCGGTATTATCAATGTTGCGTGAGGAAGACTCACTATTTTCTTGTACCCGTGTACAAAATGATTGCTAAATTTCATCTTCTTGATGCATGCATTCGGAGCTTTGATCATTAGTTTTTTTCCTCAGCGAGACCGAAGTGTTGGATTGTAAATCTTCAAGTAAAGGACTAAAGAAGAAAATTCTCACCCTTGTTGTGACAATCTTCATTCTGCTGTAGGACACATTTTAGTCTTGGGGGCACGAGGTCAGAGTTGTCATAATCCAAACGCCTTATGACCTTGAGGAACGAGGCCTGAAGAGACATTTTCAACATACACTCTTGAGTCGTTGTGGTAGCCGAGGTCTACCAGTTGTGATCAGACATCATTTCTTTGATTTCATCAAACTATATATGAATGGACTCAACTATTAAGCGTGTTCTCTTTTGAAACACGATATCCCTTTGACTGAGTTAGAAATAACCCACCAGACACATGGAACCCTTTTTTCTTTCATCTTATCAGATTTTCCCCCCATACTCCAGTTATGTACAAAAGCAACTAAAGTATGTGAAGAAGTTTTTAATTGAAGGTTTCCTGTCATTTATGATGTGATATGCGCGTCTTTCCATGAGTGAAATAATGATTGATCTGGTTCGAGTATAGCATGCAGTTGCAACTGTTCAGCCCCAAAATGAATAATGAAAGCTTAGAAGCTGAAAGCATCGTTCGAGTAGCCTCAACAAGAGTACGGTTTCGTCTTTCGACAACGTCATTCTGTTCAGGTGTTCGAGGAGTAGAAGTCTGATGTTCAATGCCTTTTTCTTTTAAATAAGCATGGAGTGTCTTGTTCAAGAACTCTGTGCCTCTGTCAGTACAGACAGTAATTACTTGAGCTTGAAGATTGCGTTGAATCATCGTGAGAAAATCTTGGGTTCACTTCAACCTCTTGTTGTCTAGAGGCAAAGTCTTTCCTGTTGGAACCCATCAAGACAAACAGTCTTGAGAATTTCTACCCGTTGGTTGCCACCTTAAGACAAGATCTAGGACTGTTGTTTTTCTCATGCACATGGTAGTCAGTTTTGATTGAAAAACCGATGTCCTTTTGGGATCTGTCATTTTGGTTACTGTTGCAACCCTTATTTGCACTACGGGTTTGTTTTCGTTTGTGTTTATTGGATGGAACCTTAGCACGCAAGTTGACTACTTCAGAAATTTAAAACACAAGCGTCATGAATTGTCATTAAAGACACATTTCTGACAAGTCAGAGCAAACAAATTGTGTTTGGATCAGGAAAATTTCTAGTATCCTAGAGTGTTCTTGTGCCAATTTCTTAGCCCTCCTCTAGGTAGGTGATTATGAAACAATGTCGTTTAGATCATATACCTAGAAGAGCTTGTGCAATCATGTGAAAGAGGTTTTGCAGGTGCAGGATTCTCTCTCTTAGCAGAAAATGTGTAGTGACTGGTTTTAACAAAAATGTTGTTACATCACTTGGGAGGGGCCAAACCTGTTGATATGAAATTCAAGGTCTTTACAAACTTAAACGCAGTCGGTTGTCTAACAACGGATTGTATTTGAGTGGTTGACCAACCGGTTTTCCAGCCCAAGATAGATGGTTTTGTAAACTTAGGTATTCACACTATTTCCTGTTAAATTTCTTAACTCATTCTTTAATGCTGCATTACAATCCCTTTTTCTGAATCTGAGCTAGTACATCAGCATTTTCATTAGACTTTTTGTTCAGTTGTTCCATTAAAGAGTCATTCTGGTTTTTGGTCTGAACTCGTGTCCTTTTGATAGAATCAAAAAGATCTTTGTAAGTCTGTTTCAAGTGCTCATTTTCTTTATGTAACTGCTCATTCTCTGCGAGTAATTTAGCCACACTAATGTCCAAAAATCGATTGTTTATTGTTTCAATTACATCGATGTCATTTTTTAACCTTGGCATCATACCATTTTCTTTCAAAAATTTACTTTGTTGCCCGATGTTAAAACATTGTTTTCCCATTTGTAATTGTAGTACAAGATAGATACAATGTAGCTTCGAGTTTTCCAAAATAATTTTGAAACTGTGCAACGCTCTTTTGAGACAAACATTTTCAGACTCGAGTGATTGATCTGAGAGTTCAATTGTCTTGTCATCAGTTAATTTAGCAGGCAAAGGACGTATGTCATGACATTGTTCAGCATTCTGGTCAACCTTTCCTTCATTATTGAATTCAGGTTGCTCAGTATGCTTTTGTCCTGTAGCAGATACATTATCATTAGCAGTCATTTGTACCTCAGCCATTGGCTCTTCAGCATATATGGGTCTGATATCTGCATCATCAACATGTGCATCATTCCCTGATCTGCTGCTTGTATCCTGCTCTTTTGATTCTGTCCCATTGTTTTCAATGATAACTGAACTAGCATCCAATGCATCCAATGCATTACTCGTATCAGTCTTTTCCCTGTTTGTCCTGGATTTGTCCTTCATTCATCCTCTTTATACTCCGATTTATGTTGTGCTTCTTTCACCAATCGACTCTTAACGATTCCCGATGTGTTGGATCAGTGTGACACGATTCTGGAATAGCGAGTCGAGTGTATTGTAGGAATTTTGTTGCGTATCATGTCACGATATTCATCATCCAAATTAAAAACCCGTGACTTGATGAAACTATCTGAAACAGTGTCTCGAGTACTTTAAAAAGCAGACATGGAACCAATGTCTTGAAATTCTTTGTTTGTCAAGTTGCTTTTGTAGTGATCCATGACGGGAACATTGTGCCCGTGAAAGTCTCTAGATCTTGACCAAAGAGTGTTGCAAATGCGCGTTTGAATCCCTCCTCGGTTCGACTTCCTTTTAAGTCGTTGTTTGAAAGACACTTGAGGTGTGAATGAAGTCGTTGAAAAGATACCATGCAACTTTCTTTTGATTTGTCTTGAATTAGTTGCATTTGTTGTATTTCCGAATCTGAACACGAAGATAAGGTATCTTTCTTTTCCATACTAATCGTGTATTTAAGTGTAAAATATTTGTTGGATCATAAGTGGATATTATGATGAAGTTGGTTTTGTAACAAATCACGTTCACGGGGAACTTTTTTACACGTCTATTATTAAAACCGATAAAATGAATTAACGGAATTTTACAGAAATCAATAGAAAAACCGTGAAGGATTGGATGGCGGAATCAGCTCGAAAATTCAAAAAACTGAAAAATGTCAATTTCTCATAGAAAACAAGCTTTTTGGGCCTCGAAAAATCCTTAACCTGCCAAAGGATGGTTACAGCGTGATCCGTCTCGTTTTTCTCTTCGATTTGAGAGGTCACGGGCCTTAAACGGACTTACGGATCAAAAGTTATGGCTGTTTTACTGAAACCCTTTTCGTCACACAAGTTTTCAAAAAAAATTCGTTCGGTCCAAAAAAAATTTCTCGTTCGATCCCACTCGTTCGATTCCGCTCGTTCGATGCCGCTCGTTCGATCGCTCGTTCGATCGCTCGTTCGATCGCTCGTTCGATCGCTCGTTCGATCGCTCGTTCGATCGCTCGTTCGATCCGCTCGTTCGATCGCTCGTTCGATCCGCTCGTTCGATCGCTCGTTCGATCGGCTCGTTCGATCGCTTGTTCGAGTCCGCTCGTTCGATCGCTTGTTCGATCACGCTCGTTCGATCACGCTCGTTCGATCGCTCGTTCGATCGGCTCGTTCGATCGCTTGTTCGAGTCCGCTCGTTCGATCGTCTAGTTTTTCGCTCGTTCGATCACGCGTTCGGTGCCAACGTTTTTCTGCTCGTTTTTTCTCTTCTTTTCACCCGAGTATCACCAAAACGAACACAATGACGCCGAGAGTTTTCCACTAACAAAATGAGCCACGAAAACTATGTTTGCCGAATGATGAACCAAATCTGTCGAGTCTAATATGCTTACAACACCAAAAAAAATACGCTATCCACCCGAGGCGATTGATACCAATTGTAGGAACCCGATTTACCACTTCACTTCATAACCCGAACCACGAATCAAGAAAAGAGAAGGAGAGAGAGTGACGAAAATAGAGAGAGAAGAGAGAGAGTTGAGAGAGAGAATAAGAAAAAGAATTTTTAGATATTATGAAAAAGATATTTTCTAAAAAAGAAAATATCTATATATATTTAGATATTTTAGAAAATATCTAAATATATATATACCCCTACACATTTAATGTGACGCGCGGGATATTTAACTAGGACCCGGGCTCGGGTTATGTTTGGGATTAAACCCGAAACATATACAATATTAGATTAACTATCGAGCCCGATTCCCGATATTATCCTGTTACAACATTAACTAATTAAAGACCGAAGCTCCATCGTAGAGTGACCGAGCTTCCTTGTTCGACTCAATAAATTGAGGCTAACACTATGATCCCTGAGTGAAATGAACCCATGAATGGAATCAACCTATTCTCAGTTCACAGTGATTAAGCCTTCCAATTAATTTGTGAGATATGCTTTTAGAGTTTTCCATATAATCTTATGTATTTCACGCCTAATACTACAACTACACATGTCATAGTAAAAGCTTACACCTAAAGGGTGTAAAGATCTATTGTCAAACACCTCACGCTAATAAGTTGCTACCTATTAACATGGCTAGCACTCCTACCCAGGTCTTTGTACTAAGGGTCGCCTAATGGGTACGAACAACTACAAAGGATTGGTTATCCAATAGTCAACAGTGGACGCTATGATTCAGATGATTACTTACTACCTAGTATTCACACAACCACATTCTACAACCTAGTTAGAAAAGCAAGGATCTACAAGCATACTACACAGATTATCCAATAGAACAAATTAATAAACTAAAAGAGTTAATAAATCATGATAATCATAACGAGGCCAACACAAACGTGATTAGCCAATCAGGTGGTAAATTAAAGAAACAATAATGAATAAACATTGATCGAATTAAACATAATGTTTGATTAAATTTACTTAATGTAAAGCTAACAATGATAATGATTCGAAGTGAATTATCTTTTTTAAAGTGGTGGATGATTGTTGAAGAATGCCTTGGAATGGTGGCCTATTGTCCCCTCATAAGGGCAGAAAAGGATTGATCAATTGTGAAGAATTCAACCTCTATTTATAGGCTGTGAATTAGTTACGGCGTAGTTGTAAGCGAAGAACTATGCCGTAGCTTCCTTCTAGTACTCACGGCTTTAAAACTCATATAGTTAGGCCGTAACTGACCCGCTGCAGTTACGCCGTAACTATTGCTAAATTGTGATTTTTCAGTTGCGATCCAGGCTTAGCTCAAAACACAAAAGTTGTAGATATCCCTTTCCTCTTTCCATGGCCACTTGAATCATCTAAAAAGAGCTTGTATGAAGAAGTTATGGTCAAAATACTAAAGCACCCTTTCTAGAGATATTTCGTGAACATTTCTTCAACTTTCGGCTTCGTTTCTTTACTTCATTTTTTCACGAGTCACCCATAATGAACTCCAAATCGCAAGTAGGTTACTCCTTGAGTATTTCTTCATTTTCCTTGTCTTTTCGTTCTAATGCATTGATTAACCTAAATCTGCATATATGAACGAATTAAGTACCATATTCATATTAAAACAATATAAAACAAGGCAATAAACATAGGAATTTGATATAGAAAAGTATTAACTATTTGTAGGTTCCCGATTAACACTTCACTTCATATAATCACAACACAAATCAAAGCAAGAAACTAGAAAAGAGATTGAGGTTTAGAGAGATAGAGAAGAGAGAGAGATGAGAGAAAAAAGATAGATTAGAAAAATAGATATTATGTGAGATAGATATTTTCATATGGAAAATATCTATATATATATCCCTACGACGCGTGGGATATTTAACTAGGACCCGGGCTCGGGTTTTGTTTGGGATTAAACCCGAAACATATACAATATTAGATTAGCTATCGAGCCCGATTCCCGATATTATCCTGTTACAACATTAACTAATTAAAGACCGAATTGTAGAGTGACCGAGCTTCCTTGTTCGACTCAATAAATTGAGGCTAACAATCTCCCCCGAAGTGAGGTCTTGAACACGGGAACGAGCTTCCTTTATTGACTCAATAAAATTGAGGCTAACAATCTCCCCCGAAGTGAGTTCATTGATGACACTTCTTCATGAGATTAGTGAGATTGCTTTTGTCGTTTAAGCTCGAGTGTTCTTGGTCTTTGTCTTCGTTATTTGTTGTAGGCTTGTTCCTTCATGCTTTGCGATATTAACATTGACCCTTGTCATTGTCCTTTATCGTCTTTGCCATCTTGCGATCTGTGTCTTTAGACAATATGCGCAAACTTTGCATTATCTTGGAAGCTTCAAATCAGAGTTTGCGGAATGATCGTTTGTCCTTAAAATCTTGAGCTTTCTAATATATTGACTTCGTAGATTTTGAGCATTTGAATGGGATTGATTGCCGTTACCACCGAATTACCTTCATGTTTACGTTAGTGATAAACGAGAAGTTGATTTGAAAACAATCGACGTGTCACTCGTTAAAGTGTTTGTAACACATCTAGAGAGTCATGATTTTTAACAAAAATCATCAACCGATCAAATCATTTACTGGACCAAATCGAAATCCAGTTGTCATACAGTTTGATTCATATAGAAATCTCGTAAGTCACCTACCGCCGGTTGCATTTTGAATGATGACACAGGAAGGATTTCCATTATCAATGTGACTACTAAAGAGTATCACTCTAGAATGTTCTGGCAAATATCACAATATATTATTTGCGTAGACTCTTGATAACAGCTTGTGAACCTGATGAAGTTCAACAAGTTTTTGAAATGGAAATGTGTCCTAAACGAGATTTTGATGATCTCTTGGCCAGACTCTATTATGCTATTTGGTTTTAGTACTCGGAAGGCTGGAGGCATGTATGCCACCTGTTCAATATCAACAATCTCGTAGTGATATGTCAAAAGATTAACTTGTGTATCTCCGAAAACAATTGTAGTACATAGTTTCAAGTAAGAGAAACCCGAATGGCTGGAAAGGGTTGGCATTTGCATTCACAGGTTCCATGAAGTCGTTTTCAATGTCAGCAATCACTTGTGATTCTGACCGCTATAAGTATGACTCCGGATTCTGCCATAAGTTGTGTGGAGTGGCTTCTTTCTTTAGAACCCTTTATCCAACATTCTTTTTAATATTCTTCAACGCCTCAATGCTTACACAGGACTCATTAACCTTTAACACCTTGTTTGATTGTATCCAGTGTTATCTCAACCTTTTAGTCGGCATTATTCCCATATACATTCATCTCCAATCATACCTAAGACTTTTATTGTCTAATCCTTGATTATCCATTGGGGTAGATCCCTCCGGGTTCTGGTTGGATCATAGGATTGATTCTTAACCTAACCACCTTATGACTTCAGAATCGTCGTGAAATTAAGATGTTGTTGGGTATAAGATCGAACCATAAAACCTTTTCTTACTGTTCAGCACATTGAGTCGATTAGATCATATTTTAAATACATTTTCTCCCCTTATTTTAAATAATAAACACTTAGTTTTTGAAATACCTTGTGATTAAAATATGTCTCTTGAAAAATTCAGTGGAGAAAATATGGTCACATGAATGGTTTGGAACTTTTAGATAATGTTTGGATACATAAGAATGTGTCGTTGCGATGTATCTAAGAACATTAAAACTTGTTATGTTTTCGAAAAACTCCCCCTCAAAAATAGGACCAATTAAGAAATTGTTGTCTTTTGAAAACATTGTGAGGGTTGGAGTGTTGAACACACAATTTTGAAAGATTATGAATTGTCATCGAGAAATTCTTGAAAAATTGTGTTCAACTTTTTGAAAAACCAGATGTTAGAGGACTTCTCTTCTAACTTTAAGGGTAAGCGCACTGAAACGTTAACAACTATCCTTTTTCTTGAGCTAAAGATGTTGAATGTCTGTAAGAACAGCTCATGACCGAGAAACGTTAGTTTTCTCATTGTGATAAAGTTATAAACCTTCCTTTAGTTTGAAGTCTTGGTAATTTACTGATATTTTGCACATAAGCCCATCAAGAAAAATTAGAAATGAAATGTTTTTGAAAATTATTTGCAACTCTCGCTCGAACTTCATTTCATACAATTTAAACACAATCCGTGTCAATGTATAATCAGACATTTCGAAGTAAGTAAATGTTAACGATTCAAATAGGACATGTCAGAAGAATCTTTTTGGAAATTATCTTTTTCTGATTTTGTATATATTTACCTGTTGTCCACAGCATTGCTATAAATATGGTGGAATAGTAATCCAACTCTTGTCGGATGTACTGTTCTTGTGTCTTGTTTGCTTAAGGAACAACTTTTGGAACCAGCTTTGAACTTGACTGTTCATTGCTGTGGTCTTGAATTCCGAGTTCTGAACGGTTATGATCAGAAGTCATTTGATGAAGAACGAGGCCTGAACTGATGTGAACAGACGTCATTTGAACATTGAGGAACGGGGCCTGAAGTGTTATTTTCAGCAGACGCCATTTCTTGTCATTGAGGAGCGAGGTCTGAACTGTTGTGATCAGACATCATTTGATGAAGACCGAGGCTTGATCTGCTGCGATCAAACGTCTTTGCATGAAGATTTCATCTTTTGTGAAACCATTCTGGCACTGGTTTCTTAGATATCAGTAATTTCAGCAACCACACTCTGAGATTTTCCTGCTTTTCATTGTATAGTGCATCTGCATTTAGGTCAATTCTTTGTTGCTTTTGACCATTGAATGATGTACCTGCACTTAAACCCAGAGTTTGTTTGCATGCATGAATATGAGGGATATCTACATTTGAACCATGTGTGGGTTCACTGTCAACCTTGCCCGTGCAAGAGTTGAGTAACTTTCCTGTGGGAATCCACCTTTGACGAACATTACTAAAGATTCTACCCGTTGGTTTCCATTTAAGGCTAGGTCTAGGAGGTGTCATTTGTGTCCATATGCGGCTTGTTGTGTCATGTATAAAACTGATGGACAATCTCTTAGCTATCCTCCATTTTCCATTCTGATTGTATTCTCACTAATCTTATCTTTTATAGTAAAACTCTTGGATTTCTGAATAGTGGTATCTGATGCAACTGTTTTCTTATGGGGTGTTGCAACAGATTTGTTCGCTTTTCTCTTGGGTTTACTAGCACTAATAGGCACTACCTTAGGCTTCTTAGTTCTAGCATTCACGTCTTTCAAGTATCTAGAAACACAAGCATCATGATTCTGAATTAAGACCACATTTTCCACAATCAGCCACAAACTGCAATTTTAGCATTCGAAGTTCTTGAGTTTGTAAATGACATTACACGCAGGTACAGACTTTGTTTTCTTAGAAATCTAGATAATTCTATGGTTGTTCTTCTACTTCCTTCTTTGTAACTTCACTTACTAATGTTTACCAAACAATAAAAAAAAAAAAAAAATTAAAGAAAAAATGAAAAACCACTTATAAACGGCATGCGACCTTAGTCTTTCATTTTTGAGTAGCTTTGTAAAGCTGTGGTCTTGTAAACACTAGTAGTCAGTGAATACTACTGAAGATTTAGACGGTGAGGGATTAGTATTCTAGGATGCATGAGGCAATGTGGTGTGTCGTTTGTGTTTGTGGAGGCTCTATATTTCTATACATTCGTGGTATTAGCACATTTTGTGTTTTGGATTCGCTTGGTTGCTATTCTGAGGCAAACTTTGCTGAGTGTAGCTGGTTTTAAATTAATTCTTTCCGACACATTAGTATTTATTAAACCGACTGTTTGTGTTGAAAACTTCTCATTCAAGGAGAATTTGAAAAAAGGAGTTCCGGTTTTCCTAAAACTGAGGTTTTGGATTTTCCGTTGAGCAGTTTTGGTTGTCGTACAACAGATGGTTTATCGCAAACTGTAGTTTCCACTGACTGTCTTTTGTGGTCAGAATGAGTTGCTTTTAACTCATGTTATCACCATGATGTCTGTCTGTGTTCCATTTGAGCTTTAAATCTTGTATTTCATGTTATTGGTTCTCGTTCTTTTTCGAAATAATTTTTGAAGGCATTTTCTTTGCAAACTGGGTTGTTTTTCATCTGTTCTTTTACACTTGTTGTACAAGATAAGTAGGGAGATTGGGTGTTTGTTCAAAGAGAAATTGAGTTGTTTTTCAAGTTGTTGAAAACTTTTTTACAAAATTATTATGAAACTTCTTTTTTAACAGATTCAGTTCTGTTTCGAAAGCTTTTGTGAAGACATTACATTCTTTGACTTTATGAAAGATATAAGCATTGCAATTCAAGTATTAGCGTTTAAATCAGACAAGGAATGCAAATAATGAACATTTGTAACATCTTTAGTATCACACACTCTTCGAGTAGTAGATTATATATGTTTTGAAAAATCAAGCTTTTCTGATGTCAAGTTCTCATTGCTCCTGTTCTAGGGAAATTAACGTACTCATATCGTCATTATTTCTCTTTTTAGTTCTTGATTAATACAATTGACTGTCTAGTAGTGTTTTGTCTGAAAGAGGGCATTAATAAGATTTTGATCAAAACTTCCATACTCTTGGCAGGTTGGGTTAGGAAATGCAACTATAGTATGATTAGACATGTTTGTTGACAATTTGTTCTAATTGATTGAAGTTGTTTGTCATTTCGTTAAAAATCTGCGTGGCTCGTGATTCTCCTCTCTTTTACTCTAATCGGATTTTGACATGGGTAGAAAGCCAATGTTTTTTAGCAAATGTTTGGTTTTGTCCTAACAAAGTTTTTTTCCACATTATTTGTCTTCCTAACTTCTTTAGGTGTTTTCCAACTTCCAACTGATCAAGATAGGCTTTGGATGGGTGGTTTGATAGTTTTCTAAAGATGTTTTGATAGGTGTAATTATATGGTTGCACTTTGTCTTATCCAATTGTTGATCTATCATCGTTTCAAGTCCGTCACTGTGTCTTCCCATCGGGAGCAAATCTGTTTGCAGCGATCTTCTTTTCTTTTTGATTTTTGTTTTTATTTTTTTAGGAAGTTCATATGGGTCGAAAACATCATTGGACAAACAGGCTTATCAGGATTGAGCTTTCGGATTGCAGTTGCTTATGGCATTAGTCAAAGGTCATCTTGATTTCTACCATGATACGTTGCGCATTTGGGTGCTGTCTTGTGAATGGATCTGAATCGGACCTGATTGCGTTTATAAAGGACATTTCATTTAAAAAACCTTTATTATGTTTCTCCATCTCAATTCATCGTGTCAATGTCTTTTCCTTCCTTTACTTTAAATCCGAAATAAACCTTTAGTTGTCTCTTTGAAGTTGACCTTCATAATTGATGACCTAGTTAACAGATTCTTTTTGAGTTGCTCCATGTTGTTTCTGATTCGACAGCTGAATTTTCAACTGAAATTTCTGTTGAGGATGTTTTTTGTTATAACTAGAGTAGAATGATGAATGAATAGTTATGAATTATGAAGTGGGTTTTTTGAAAGATTTGTGTTTGGATTTAAGTGGGTTTTTTATGTGAATTAAAGTTGCGGTTGTGTAAGCAATTGCCGTTCACGGGATTTTCCACGTCTATGGATTAAACCGTATAATTTGAATTAACGGGATTTTACAAAAATTCAATAGGGAAAACCGTGAGTGGTTTTGAATTCGGAATCAGCCGGCGGGTAAAAAATAAAAAAAGAAATAAAATTCACTCATAAAAAAATACCTAAAAAATGTCATTTTACTAGAAGGTAAACGATGTTTTTGGGCTTCGAAAAATCCTTTAACTAAGCTAAAGGGTCGGTTAACAGCGTGATCGTCTCGCTTTTTCTCTGCTATTTGAGTGGTCACGGGCCTAAACGGACTACGGATCATAAAGTTATGGCTGTTTTACTGTAAACCGTTTTCTTCTCTACTACGATTTGCTAGAAATTTTTCGTTCGGTCCAAAAAAAAAATTTTGCTCGTTGGTTCGCATAGTTCGGTTTTCAACTCGTTCAGGTTCGCTCGTGCGGTCTGCTCGTTGGTTGCGCTGTTCGGTCCGCCGTTCGGGTACCGCATCGTTCGGTCGCCTCGTTCGGTTCCGCTCGTTCGATCCGCTCGTTCGGTTCTAAGGTTTTTCCGCTCGTTCGGTTGTAACGTTTTTTCCGCTCGTTCGGTTGTAACGTTTTTTCCGCTCGTTCTTCTCTTCTTTTCACCCGAGTAACACCAAAATGAGCCACGAAAAATGATGGTTGCCGAATGATAAAACAACCCAACTGTCGATTCCAATAAGCTTATAACAACAAAAAAAAACCACGAAATCCACCCGAGGCGATTAATCGCTCAATTGGTTATGCGGTTTTCAGATGACAAATATTGTGCTTTAAAAGAAATTGAGAACTTAAAAGTTAAAATTAAAATTTTGCAAACTGAAAATAAAAATCTACAATTAAGAGAAAAAGAGTTGAATAATCTTGGAAACGTGTATGTTATTAAAGAACCTGAGTTGTTAGAAAAGAACGATCGAACAAAATCTCAAGTTTCGAAACTATTGAAGAAACTTTACATTTCATGTCAAAATATGAAACATCAAATCAATATATATGAAGAAGACAAACAAATACTTTTGGCAAAAAATGATTTTTTTGAAAAAGTTTCATCTTCGGTGCAACAAGAGTACAATGATTTGATGACTTCAAGTGATGTATTGAAACAAAGTTTAAGTTTATAAAGCATGATATCTCTCTTGACAAAATGTTTGAAAAGCTCGATCAAGAATTTGAATAAAAAGTTTCAGATATTTCCATTACAAGTTCAACTTTTAAGACTAAGAATTCAGAACTTGTAAAGGAAATGGGAGAGGATATGAAACAGTTTGATGAAGAGAAGAAGGTGTTTAAAAATAAGATTTCTAAGTTGAAAAAGGTTTTAGAACCAAAAAGTAAAGATTTTGATGATGTCAAAACAAAGCTTTCATGAAGAACTGATAAATTTGAAACGTATTTTGTAAATCTTGAAAGAAAATGCTTTATTAAAATCGCAGTTGGCATCTCAAAATTACACTTCATTACAAAAGGAAAACAATGGTTTGCGAACATTCTATGATGAGTTTAAAGACAAATTTGATTCTCTTAATCAAGAAAAGAAAGAACATCAAGTTTCAAAAGGAATACTTCAAAAGTATATGTTTCCAAAAAGATTTGCATGGGTGAATCTTTAAAACCATTTTGAGAAAGGTTTTTCAGTTTACTACTTATTCTTTGCAAAAAGATAAGAAGTATTCAAAGAACTGACATTTAAATAGAACATTTACTTCTCAAAATCATTTTCATAATTCATATAATCTTGATTTTGATACACCTCAATTTCGAGTTTCAAGTTCAAAACAAGTGTGGAAAATCAAGGAAAACATTTCCAACCCATTCAAGTTTTCAAGAAGAGAAATGTTTTCAATGCAAAAAAGAAATGACTTTGTCTTGAAAATATGAAAGATGTAAGGTTTCCATTCATTACAAAAATAAAATTACAAAATAGAAAACTGAGTTTCGACAATAAATGGAAATCTTTTTCTTTCTCAAGGGTTACAACGTAGAATGAAACATCAAGTTTCAAAAGGGCGTGGAAACCTTTGAAAAGTTTTAAAACTCCTAATGAAACAACGAGTTTCTATAATTCAAAATGGATAAATAAAAAGAGTTTTAAATTGTTGTTGATTCCAAGAACGTTATTTCAAAATGAAACATCTGGTTTCAATTCTTCTTGGAATTCAACTTCTATGCATCAAATTGACCCAACTTACATACGTTTTTCAAAATTTGATAAAACCGCTAGACACATACTTAAGTGGGTACCAAAAGTTGTTGTTGTCTAGTTTGATGTCATGATGGCGTAAGGATATTTCAGTTCTTAACCCATGCTTCAATGTTAAGGGCTCTGAACAATTCAGTTCAAACCTGGATTAAATGATTGTGCTTAAACGAATAAATTCAAAATTTTGATATCACTTAAGCTATTTTCAAAAGATTTGTTCTTCACTTAAGTGAAAGTGCTTAAAATTTTGAAGTGTCTGAAAAGAAAAGACTCAAATGTGCAAGTAAGCTTGAGAAAATGTGTACAAATTTGAATCAATGAGCTCCCGTTATAAATTTTTAACAAAGACATGATATTTTTTAGGGGGGGGCATTCGCAAATTCTTGTTTGAAAAGTTTTCAAATGAAGAAAGAAATTCAAAATGTTAATTTCACCTTCACGTGTCCGTATTTTTGCATATTTTAGCTTTACGTTAAATATGTTCCTCAGCATATGTTAAGGGGGATTGTTTTTATAAATATATGAAAACTTTCAAGATCAAATTTTTCTTAAACATTTTTTAGTGAGAATGATGAAAACATAAAGAGAGAAAGTAAAAACATAAAATAAGATAGATCGTATTCTAAAAGAAAAGAAATAATATGTCATGTGCTTCAAAAGCAAGAACAACACATGAAAACAAAAGATATAAGTATGCGAGAAAAGAAATGGCACAACATACAAAAACAAACAGAGTGCTTGTTCTATATTGTCTTGTTTTCAACCAATTTTTTAATAATTCACAAAATTATTCATCACTTCATATGGTTTTATCAAAGAATATTCATTCAAAAAGGAAAGTTTGGCATGTGATTGGCATGGTGTGATATAGTTGCTTTCAAATACTCCTATGATCCGAAACGATCTACCCAGAGCCTCCTTCCATTTTAGGAAAGTTAGGTCTAGGTGACAGAGTTTGTGGTGCAAATCAACATGTTTTTTAAATATCAAAGGAATGAAAAAAAGCTTACAATGAAAAAGAATGAAACGATAATGATGATGAAGGAAATAGTGAAAAGAAAAGATAAAGGCCGAAGTTGAAAATGAGAGGCTAAAAGTAAAGAAAATGGTGTTGTTCCTAAACTAGGATATATATCGGGTCAATACATAATCTATCAAATTTCATTAGTTGATTTATGGTATTGAAGTATACATCATGAGCCCAATGCTGCAAATGCACAACCCCTCCTAGCCACTCAATATCTTCTCAAAAAGTTCTTGTTTCATTCACACAGATATTAAACACATAATCTATTGAGATATCACTCCAAGATTGTTGATATCAAAACAAAGGACAAGCTGCTCTGGTCCTTGCTTACTAAAGTGTACTAAATCGAGTCTAGAGTCAAATGATATTCAAAGAAAATATCTTTAGGACACGAAAGTACATTTGTATTAAACACCAATGATAGATTTTATTACATGTCTTTGTGACATAACATATCTTTGTGACAATGTTGGAACATTCATAGTGATACTTAAAATAAGTATTTCATGATGATTGAACGGAAATCCTATCGGTGCTAACATCAAGCCAACATTGAACGTAGGTCATTAATTTTATTTATTTATAATTTAAATTAAGTGTTAACTAGCAATCTATGTGATCAATGAGTTATGTGTTTGATGTGGTGGGTTGCAACGCAAAAGTTTTACAACCCTCCTAGGTAGTATATCTAACCATTGTAGTGTAGTATAGGAAAGACTCGGGGGGTTATTATTGTTCTCTAAGGGAATAGTTTGGGTTATTATTGTTCTCTAGGGGAATTGTTTCATTCACTCGAATCATATGTTCACTTAGGTCTAAGGATAGAAGGAATATTATTTTTGTGTTTTTATGTTTTTTAGAAAGCAAGTAAATTTAGGGTTGTGAGGGGGGTTTGATTAAACTACTAAACTAAACTACTCCTAATTATGCAAGAAAAGTAAAAGGTTGGGGAAAAACTCGTATGATTAAACTAAAAGTGTTTACCTAATCATGCACTACTCCCTAGTTATCTTCTCAGATTTTATTGCTCATCACCCTCGTAATGGAATGTGTAAGCATCTAATAAATTAAACACTTAACTCAGAATCCACCCAAAGGTTATCTAGATATGAAGATCTAATCACAGGTATCCGCTAACCTAGTCGCGTTTCCCTAGATGTCTTCGTTGTGCAATTAAGAAGCTAGTTTTCTAAATCCTAACGCGCACATCATTAACAAGAAGCAATAATTAAATATCTAACAACTAGGTTTCATGCAATCATAAGCAAACACAATTAAATTTAGCCAAGCGTGTTAATTGAAAGTGAAGAACAATTAATCAAACAACACATAGACATATTAAATGATTAAAAGGGTAAAGGAACTTCACTTTAATTAAACATGGAGTATGAATGGGTACAAAAGGGTTTGGAAACCCTAAAAATCGACCACTATTGCTGCTACAATTATACTCTATGTTTTTCCTCTCTAGAACAAGAAAAATAGGGTTTGTATATATAGAAAATAAGTCGCGACGTCGTCTCTTATTATTTGTGACGTCGTCAACCAGCCGAATCTTCTATGGGCTTCTTTAAGCCGGCTACTATGACGATGTCAGAGGAAATCGTGACGTCGTCACCTTCAAGCTTTGACGGCATCAGAAGGAATTGTAACGTCGTCTCCACACACTGTAAATCCAAGTACTATCAAAGTCTTGTAAAGTTGTGTCTTCGTCCCATTTCTTCTCCAACTGAGCCCAGGTCATGTGTATTCCCTTCCAATGCTTCCCAAATGCTAAAACGGCAAAAAGAAATGATTAAGCATGATAAATGGGGATATTTGCATGATTTTGGGGGTTAAATGACCCCGAAAAAGTGTATAAAATTACAACTCATCAGTGTTTCTTCAGAATTTGTTTTCAAAAACACAAAACAACATTTCCTTGATTTAATCAAGTGAATAGTTGTCTTACCTATATTTCACAAGACAGATGCTTAATTTATGATTAATTTTCCGCATCATTATCATGAGATTTTGATTTGATTATCATATTCAACAACCCAATGGTGGTTTCTTAGCATCATCTCGTAAAACATAGATTACAACAGTAAAGACAAGCTGGACGATTGTTACTACTTTGATATTGCTACATTCGTCTTCTACAACGAAACAACATCTTAACCTTTCACAAGCATTACACCTTCAACAAGTCTTACACCGTCAAAAGTCAACTTTCAACCTTCACGAGAATGATAGCGATCAAGTTTGATGGTTTATGGGAGACTATTGGTTATTTTGGGGGAGTGTGTTTGCTAATAAAGGGAGATTGTTTTGTTCTTCGAGGGAAATTTTGATTTTCGACTTCTACTTCATAGATTTTAATTGGGTATTCTTTTAATGATTATCAATCTGAAGCCTACGTATATATGATGCTCATGATGGATCATAATTATCATGTGGGGGAGAAATTATTTTGGTTGACAATCATGAGAAGATTCTTGCTTTAGTAAATAAAATGAAATCAAGAAGTCATTATTCCAAAGCAGTTTGATCGAGAAGATATGATTCGGTTTCTCTTTAAGACTGGTTAGTCTTCAAACGATATATATTTGGGGAGAAAAAGATATGGAGATTCAAAGTTAATGTCAAGTTTTTAAATCTTCTACAAAGATAAGTTCAATCGATATCGTCTTATTCAAGATCTTTTGTCATCAACATTTCAATGATTGAA
>BQNB010017701.1:24676-69494 GCA_026074375.1 Tanacetum coccineum | reverse complement strand
TGCTGCTCACTGACGCACAACAGTGAGTTTCAAATCTTACTGTTTTTGGTTCATTATTTCCACAGCAACCCACATTTATATATATTAATTTTTCCTTCTAGTTTCACATGTTCCCATCTTGCTTAGCTAGTAATGAGAAGTCCCTATTTCCATATATAAAGCTGATATTTTCGCATGGCTCGTGTGATTCGTTTGAGTTCGCGGCACCAAGTGGTACATTTGGTGGGTCGAACATGATGGCACAAAAAGGGTGCGTTGAAATGACGAAGGCAGCAGCCGGTAGGTATGAAACCACCAGCCTTCGCCACCCACCACCACGTGGCAGGAACCGCTGTCATGAACTAAAGAACACAGCGACAACAGTGGCAGCAGCCAACTGTTGCGCACGCAGGTGTGGCTCAAACGCGAAAAGGTTTAGGATGGGTTGCTATTCGTGTCAAAGGTTTATGAAGTGTGGGTATGGACCAACGATCATGGGTCGTTTGTTTCACTAGAGTCTATGACACACCAATGGTGAGCAAATGGCTCATATGCGGTTCGACTTGGGTTACATGGTTACACTCATGTCATAGGGCGAAGTTTCTCATCAGAAGGTTTACAATATTTCACGTGTAAATCTGGCGTTTGCTTGACCCTAGTGAGCCGTCATGTGATTTTATGTACGTGTTTCAGGTTAACGTAATTCTCCTTGGGTCATCTTATTCGTTTTCATGCATATTAGATCATTATTCTATGTGTGCAAACCCCCGTAGTCTGTTATTCGTTTTAACGCACACATCGTTTCTATGAGTTCATTATAACGTTGGTAATGTTATGAAATGTCACGAGCTAACCATTTTTCCTCAGATGCAATTCCTTTTGCCTGATTAAGAAGGCGAGTTTGTTGCACCGTTTATAGATTTATCAATGCGATCATTAATCCTTTGCACAACTGCTTCAACGAAAGTTGACATGTAAGTTCCAATTGGCATAAGCAAATTATTTACATGTTATGTAAGAGAGCAGAAAGAAAAAAACATAAATATTAATTGTAAGAGAGTGATATAATTGCCATCCATCAACCGTTCCAAAAAAGGCGTTACTCCAAATGACATTTGAGGTTATGAGTAAGGTTTTAATATATAGTCACTTAATTCGATACAGTAAAAAATTGTCTTATATGTATTTCTTTAAGTTGATGTTCACGTAGCATAATTTTTCTCCAGAAACCTTGGCAGCAGCAAAAGGTCTAGAATTAGATTTATTGCTCAACGCCTAATTATGTGTCAAAAACTTGTGAACCCATATATAAGCTATTAAGGTGGATCATTTATATTTTTTATAAACACCAACAAATTTAACTGTAGATGGTCGTTGGTGGTAATGTTAATGATTGATAATGTTGTAAATGTATCACCACTTTATTCTGTTAGCAGATTTAAGAACATAAGCCAACAAGTTTATGTGTTTCCAAATGAAAAAAAAAAAAAGTTTAGTTTTGGGACTTAAGTGCTGTAAAGCTCTTTTCTAATCATTGGGTTCTATTTCCTGACAGGTACCCTCAATTCTCCGAAGAAGAAACCCTCAGTTCTCAGAATAAGAAATTGTAGACTTATGCCCCTATTGTCGTAGAAACTGTAACTACAATTTGTGCTTACATTCAACTTTTAAGGTTTGCTCCATCTTCTGTAGACGGGAACATTTCATAGAATTCATGTTTTACACTTTTAAGAAGGTCATTCGACTACGATACAAGGTCCATGCCCCGAATTATATTTATAACTTCTTTTAACATTTTTTTTCATTTAAATTATGCTGAACTTAAGAAAAGTGAATGTCCCAATCCGAAAGATAGGATAAATACTTTATAGTGAGTGTTTCCCTAATAGTTATTGTACTACCCCATGAAACAATTTTTAGGCATAATAAAGAACACGAATTATTTTCAGGTTTAATAACCTGATGTTCTTTCCATGTGTTTCCCTTTTTTCATGTTGCAGATGGTGTTGAAATGAGGTCGAATTTATAATCTATGATGTGTGAAACTTTAGCGTTGTGTATCAAGAGACCACTACTGTTTGGGTGAAGACATACTGTTCTGGTGTGTAAGTTCCCATTGATGTTTTTGATTACATGAACCCGAAAGGAAATTGATACCCATGTTAAAGTACCTATTTTATAAATGGGTCGCTTTTATAACTCTTCTTAATAAGATACAGGTCAAGAAAAGAAGTTTTATTATTAACGCGTAAAATATAATTACAAAGACGAACAAATATGTGATTTCATGAATCTTTATACAGATGTGAAAGGATTAAAAGATTTAGAAAAAAAGAGGTCGGTGATATGGCCATGTCTCTTAAGTTTACCTTTTTCCGATGACTTATTGAGGAAGTTACTATACACAGGAAAAAAGTGAAGTAAAAGTTCATGGGTGTTTCATCCAATTCCTCCTGGCCCTTCTCAACTTGCACTTAGAATGCTGTTAAAGCGAGCCAGCTCAAAGTCTAGCGTCATCTATTTCCAGAGGTATGAATGATGTTTACATGGGCTCAACATATTACTTCGTAACTCTTTTGTACATGATGTTGATCTTAAGCCATGTTGTGCTATCTATTTATCATTTCTACATGAGGTTATGATCAAGTGAGTACTTGCTTCCCACTTTTATTAAAATCCAATAACCAATAACTACTGATATCTAACAAGTAAGTTTCATGACATTCAGGTGGTGCATTGTGTTGATCTTTAAAAACTACCTGTTCGGTTTGCGATGTACAGAGCTGGTTTGGTTTGGGCAGACAGACCTACACATTGTGGTGCATTTAACATCATGTACATGGCGTGCCTGCCAAACATGGTGGTCATGGCTCCATCACAACAGAACTTAACAAACAAAGTGCAATATCAGCCCTCATTCAATTTTAGTGATTTTAAGCAGTGACCTTCGAAGAAATTAGGCATGTCAATGTGGTTTAAATTCAAGACTTGGTGTTTAATAGCTACGTTTCTCTCATGATCTAAAAAAAATACAAAAAAAAAGTTATTGTGAAATGTACCTAAACCAATGATGTTATAGTGCATATATGAAAGTGTTCTGTTGTAAGTTATAATTTTAGTTAAAGAGAACGACATAATTTCAGTTAATAACCTAATATACCTTCTTAAATTATTACATCTTTGGTTAATTTGGTGGACAACTTATATTGCTCTTTCTGGGTGTTTTGATGCAGTGATACATATTTCAGTTACCTATGCTGCACTTTGACAGCTTTGGTCATTAAGGGTTGATTAAAAAGATTTACTTTAGCTACTATAGACTACGTTTTTAGCATTATGTTTTTGTAAAGGTGGTTGTTGTAGATAGCTCTTAATCTTGAAATTAGAAACAACAAAGACTGCTGATCCGCTCAGACTACACCTTAAAATACATATAATATAATAAAATATCAAATATATAGTAAGGATAGTCTAAAAGCCGAGTCAATGATACCGAAGAAGTACGTATAAGAGTTTTCCCGGGTCGTAAATCCCCAACGAGGCTGCGTGGTAAAAGTCGATACAATGGATGATGATTTGAGATCCAGAAACAAATGATTTTGATTTTTAGCTAAGATTAAACTAAAATTCAATTAAGAAAACTAATAATATTCTACGGGAAACAAGCATTCGGAAAATGGGAACCGTAAAATATAACTTACGGGGAACAAAAAATTAGAGCTAAAATACTTAACTAAGATAATTAAAACTAATAAACTAAATTAAACGTGTAATTATAGACTACCGGGAATTAAGTCACAAGCTAAAACTAAAAATTACAAAAATAAAGTCATAAAATTAATTTTAAAATTTAAATAAATTAAAAATATTCTAACTTAAAAGAAAATGTAAAAAATTTCAAAATCGGAGTTAAAAAGCGAACAAAACGGTAAGAAACGAAAAAGCCGGGCTCGTAAACGGGCCCGGAACTGAAATTTTAGCAAAAATTACCCTACATAAGTTTTTATATTTTTAATATAAACTAACTGATTAAAGAAAATTTTATAAAAAAAGAAAAATATTTTTTTGTTAATTTTTGTATTTTTTATGATTTTTTAAATATTAAATACTAATTAAAACATAGAAAATAAAAAATAAAAGTAACTACAAAAAATCTAAAAAAATCAAATTAAATAAAGAAAAAGTTGAGGAATCTAAAAATATAAAAAGCCCTAAAAGTTACTGTTTGAATTAAAAGTAATTAAACTAATTAAATCTAAACCTAATTTAAATTAATTAAATTAAATAAACTAACTAAGTTAACCTAAGGGACTAACAGTGAAAAGGACACAAGGACAAACGGGGTAACAGGCTAACTAACCACAGGGACTAACTATGTTAACACCAAACTTCAAAATTACACACATGGTCCCTGAGAATGACCCCGATTACAACCTAAGTCCTAAGTGCTTATTAGCCAAAACTCAAAAGATGAAACTTATAGAGGGGCTTATTGTGAACCTTTTTTGTAAAAAGCTCAAGTGCTGAAAGTGAATAAATAAGCCAGTAAACAAGCTTGATTAAGTCAGAAACTCAAATAAGCTTAAAGAGCTTATTGGCTTTTCTCTTTAATCTAGAAGGTACCAAATAAGCTGAAAAGTGACTATAGATATAAAAATAAGCTTAAGCTACTAGGGTGAGCTAATCTCTAACAGCAATAGTCCTAAAATAAGCTATAAGCTAAATAAGCTAAACTAACAGATTTTTAAAAAAAACTGAAAAAGTGCTCATTTTAAGACTAAATTTAAGCTAACCTAATTGCTACTAACCTAAATAAGCCATAGAATCCTAAAGCCCTACCTATAAGCTACACCTAGAAGCTAAAAGACACCTAACTCTAATATTAAATAAGCTAGAAAATGAGTCTTGAAATCTGACCTCAGCACCAGGGTACTAAAAAACAAACAGCCCTTATGGGCTTTTTTAGCTTATCATAAGAAGCTCAAATGAGCTTGAAACAAAAAGATAACCTGAAACAGATTTAAAGTAGTCTAGGGAGAGCTTAAATTCCAAAAATTAGCTTTTATAAACACATAAAACCTGCTGATAATTGAGGATGAAAAAGGGTTCTTAAAAAAATTGCAAAGCCAAAATTGACTTATTTTGTCAAAGTAAAAAGACAGCAGCAAGTGGTGTTTTGAAAGGGACTTTTGTGACCACAATAAGCTCAAAAATGAGTGGCTTAAGCTACTTAAGCAGCTTGAGCACTTAGACTCAAGTTGGCTTATTCAAATTTTGACAGAAAACCAAAAGGACTTAAAAACTTATTTTAGAACCAAAAATGGTGATGTAAGTGTCTTGATTAACCCCACACACTTCAGGCCATCAAAATGGCTGAGTGCTTGTACCCATTCCATACCCAAACTGACCCCCATTTTCAAGGTTTCCAAACACCCCTTAAATAAGTAAAAAATGTGAAGTTCACTTAGTTTTTAACTCAAACTATTATAAAGATTTAGATCAATGACAGCAGGGTAATAAAGTAACAAGTAAACACATATCTTTTTAGGATTAAACAAGGAGTTTTAAAAGACCAATAAATTTGAAAATCACAAAACGCCACATCAACTTCAAAACTGAATTAAACTTTAAAACAGTATATTACAACTTAGAAGCAATCTGAAACTTAAATTACAAGTTAATTAAAAGTTAAATAAGAAAAGCTAATTAAAAAAAAACTAAGGTGTGTTTCGGCATTGTGTTTTCTTGAATTTATATAAGCCTCAAGTCTTCATAGCTTCTCTCCTTTGTGTTTCTTGTGTGTGTGAAGCCTCAGCAACAAATCCCAGCCATTGATGAAGTTTTGTGTTACTTTTAAAACCATATCCACCATTGATGTTGCTCGGGTTTGGTGAGATTGCCAACATGGCAAGATTAAATGTATTTGAAGAGGGTTTAGGTTGGTACTCCGGATTAATTGGAAGTTGGGTAAAATAATGGGGTGGTATCTCGTGCTGTTGGGGGTTTCAAGGAGTTTGGCGGAAAGGTTGAGAGGGGAAGAGGTGATTGGGTTGGCAGGTTTTTAAAAAGTTATCGATGCCAAAAAGAACCCTCATGTTTTCATCTCCTTAGCCATTTCCTTTGTTTCTTTTTCTTTATTATAAAACAATAGGAAATTGGCAAAAGATTCATGAGATCCATGAATACAACAGGCGCGTTAGTTAAACCAAATGGCATCACTTGAAATTCATAGTGTCCGTATCTTGTTCTGAAAGCAGTCTTGGAAATATCTTCATCCCTTACTTTCAGTTGATGATAACCAGACCTTAAGTTGATTTTCGAGTAAACACTCGAACCTTGAAGTTGGTCGAGTAAGTCATCGATCCTGGGTAATGGGTAATGATTCTTTACAGTAAGTTTATTCAACTCCCGGTAATCGATACACATTCTGAAAGATCCGTCTTTCTTTTTAACAAATAAGACAGGAGCTCCCCAAGGCGAAGTACTTGGTTGGATAAAACCTCGGTCTGCCAACTCTTGAAGTTGGTTAGATAGTTCCTGCATTTCTGAAGGAGCTAATCTATAGGGTGCTCGGGCTACTGGTGCCGCTCCTGGAATTAAATCGATTTGAAATTCTACTTGGCGAACTGGGGGTAGGCCAGGTAGATCTTCAGGAAAAACTTCTGGGAATTCTCTGACTACTGGTATGTCTTCCAGTCATTTTTATCAGATTTCTTCTCCATTACTTGAGCTATGAAAACTTGACATCCCCTGGATATATACCTTTCGGTTTTTATACAGGATATGAGGCTTAGTCGAGTTTTACTTCGATCACCTCGGATGATTAAAGTTTTACCATCGATTGGGATGTGGACGACTTTCTCGTCACAGATGATTCTAGCATGATACTTGGATAACCAATCCATACCGATGACAACGTCGAAACTACCTAGTTTAATCGGCATAAGATCAATTTCGAAAGGTTGGTTTAACAAGGTCAGAGTTGCACCCTGAATAACGGTATTATGAAATAGCAAGGTATAACAGGATTATAATTGTATTATATCATGAACAACTTGCCTTCATACTTTACATAGTTAAAATTTGACAAGTGTTGTTATTTATACCACACATCCCGTGGTTAGGTTCTAACAAAAACTATAACTAGAATCTAATCTAGTAGTCCAAGGGTCCTTTGTTTCTGCAGTTCCTAGTCTAATGACCCACTTTGTTACAAGTCTGACATCTGACAGTACAAGGTCCTGTGTGATGTAGAGTGCATCTCTCACACAAAGGATGGGGTCCAACATACCCACGGTTTTCAATTAGGGTAGCAGCATAGGCACTGAAGGTTTCCTGCCTTTTATTCTGTTGTTGGTGGTGATCATTGTTGTGGTTGTCATTGTTGTTGTTACGGTCGTTTTGGTAGTTGTTGTTGTTGAAGGTTCTTCTATCATCAAACTTTTATTTGTGATCATTGGTTCCTTGCACAGAATTGTGCCTTGTTACTTGATCCATTAACCTCTGGGTTATGTTAATGGCTTCCTCTAAAGTTTGAGTCTTTGAAGCGGTAACATTTCCTTCAATACTTCTGGGTAATCCTCCGATGAAAGCTTCCATGAGTTTCTCGGTGTTTGGCACCATGTTTGGGCATAAGACTGCTAATACCTGGAATCTTTTAATGTAAGTTTTAAGATCATCTCCTTTTATAGTCAGATTGTAAAATTCATCTTCCATTTTCCTGACTTCAGTTCGAGGACAATACTTATTTGTTAAGAGCCTTTTCAATTCAGTCCAAGTGATCTTATTGGCTTGTTCTATTCCAATAGGTTGGGCGTACGCATTCCACCAGGACAAGGCATCATCAGTCAGGGTACCAGTAGCAAATGTCACTTTGTTTTCCTCGGCACATTTGCTACGAGAAAATACTGATTCGGTCCGTTCAAACCAGCGAATGAGGCCAACTGCTCCTTCCGTACCATTGAAGTAGAAAGGTTGACAGCTTATGAACTCTTTATAGTTTCCCGTTTTTGTTACAGGAGTTCCAGTAGGTCCGGTGTTCCTGTTGGGATTACTAGTACTTGCCATTGTTGCAGCTTGTGCTTCCAGAGCCGCGGCAACACTGTCAGCAACTAGTTTCTTAATGGCAGCCTGAGTCATGGGTGGTGCTGCAGATGTTGATGTCCTCTTGGGAGCCATTCTATCAACATTTACAAGACAACACAAAATAAGAATGATATCACAAGTCATTGTCAAAATTTTCATACATAGTGGTATTGAAATCATTTGACATATTGTATGGATTCTTATTTTGATACAAGTTCTAACAAAGTAATACACATCCTTTGGTATTACATTGCAGGATATAACGGAAAATTTTTGGAATTTAAGATTTCTAGGAATGAACACTTAAATAAGCATCTGACTCATTAGATTCCTCGGGGACTGGTTCACTTCCCAGTGGTCGTGGTATGATCCATAATGAGTTATCTAACTCTGCGAAGATAGACTCATCAAAGGGGTAATCTGGTGGTGGTGTAGTTGACCTAACCGGTGATGAAGATCCTACTGATGAAGATGGAGATATTGGAATGGGTGATTCAACAGGAGTCTCAGTGTCTTTAGGTGGTGGAATCTCTTCGGGAGGAAAGAAATCTCAGGAATCAAACATTGGTGATAGTGATAACACTGGAGATGGAGGCACAATAGTTGGGGGTGGAATAGTAACTTATGGTGGACTAATGGCATCATATGCTTGCATGACCTTCATATAGGGGTCATTATGAAAAAGTGAAAGAGTTGGTGAAGCTATTGGAACTAAACCAGATGAATTATTTGAAGATTCAGAAGAAGTATTTCCCGGTGAAGCTGGGAAATAGTCCGGGGAAGCCGGGATATAGTCCGGAAAGTTAGAGGAAAAAGCATCCTCAATATCGAAAGTAGGGTGGTTGGGAGAAGACATCACTCTGTTAACAACCCAGTGGTAAATAACATAAGTTATTTATATAATAGTATAATAGTTATGTATCTTTACATACTATTTGGGAGATGTAGTGGCACGGAGGACTTTCTTGGATGGAAAAAAGAAAAGTAGTTATAGTTAAGGTTTTAACCTTGTTCTCTATAACCGTGGCTCTTGATACCAATCTATAACACCCCCATTTTGACATATATAGCAGCGGAAGCTAATCTGGGATATTATTTCATAGTACAATAGTCATAATCATAGAAAACGAATCGTAAAGAGACATTGCACCTAGCGTGTACAAGCTTGAAAATAAGTATATCATAGATTCTAAGAGCTCATGGTGCAACATCATTGTTGCCTCAATGCTGTCATACCTTTGGTGTTGTATTATCATTCCGGTAAGCGTTATAGTTACGGCATTGGTAGGTCAAGAAAATGTGTCAAACAAATATGATCACTATTGCAACTGTTTTCACAAGCATGACTATCTGTATTCTTTGGCCATCATTTTCTTTTTCATTATATCCAAGTAAGATTGTCTTAAAGATGTAACAATTAGAAAATTTGGCAAACTAAGTATTGTTACCGTAATTCAGTGGATACAACTAACCATGTTGCATAAACTGTAGATCATTGCTCGGAGCAAATGAAGGTACATTATAGGGATTATAAGACTCAATTGGGAACAACAGTAGCCGTCAATGCTAATATTGGTATGTCTCGACCTTTCGTAATGAATCTAATATTTTATAGCTAGGTCTGCAATATGGATTTATTTAAGCCAATAACCTAAACAGTTAACACCGATGTAGCGATGTATTATTTAGCTAATAACATGAAACTGTGTGACCACTTGAAAAAGTACCTAAAATCATGGCAGGGAGTGATGGAACCAAGGAGAGGAAAGTTTTCATCAAATAGCATTTTATGACTCAATTTCTTATACATACTGATATGGGTTATGTGTTATGATTTTTCTCTAATAGGCTGGGTTGTTTAAATTATTAGATGATCATTCGATTTGAAAGGCAACATCATTATTGCATTTATGACTCATTTTTCTTATAATGGGCTGACATGGGTTATGTGTCTCTAATAGGTTGGGTGGTTTAAATCAAAATTAGTTGGTCATACGGTTTGAAAGGCAACATCATTATTGCAATAATTTGGTTTCTGGTTTTTATATTAAACTTAGGAGTAATGAGTTCTAAAAAGAGACAAAGTTGTTTGTGCATCAACCTGACCCAATCCATTTTGAAGCACATGTTGCCATTTCTTCATAGCTTTTATAATTGGTTGCTATAGCAGTTATGTATAAGAATGAAGTCCTTTTGACATTATAAATATTATTGAATGTAACCCTTACTAACATCTATTAGATGTCATTTATATGTATTTGCAATGCATTATAGGTTTCAATGGCGATGGCAGCCAAGGCAAAGCTTTTACTTTGAGAGCTGAAAATAGTGAAGGTTGATCTTGCTTTCGCAAAGGAGCATTGTGCTCAGTTTAAAGGAAGAAAATAGAATCCTTAGGGAGACGGGTGGAGAAGGCGATCATTACTAGTAGTTTGAAGTCCACTTATAAGACGAGTGACAAGATGTAAATGTATGTTTCATATCAAAGAGCCAACTTTTATCAAGGGGTTTTTTGGTTGACCATTTTTTAAGTGCTTATCTGCTTCAACTTCTTTTTAGTTTCACGTTTTTAAATAACTTTTTAGTTGTTCACAAAATGAAGACTGACTACTTGAGTATTTGACGTTGACTGCATATCCTTGCTCTTTAAGACTATCAAATGTCGAAAAGACGAAACATGCACGTTTATTATTTTAGTAGTTACAAACCAAAGTGTTAATCGTTGCATTTTTTTTGGCATGAACGGTTAGGTTTTCAAAGAAGAAACATTTGGATATTATTTCAATGTGTCTCACTATACTCTTCAAGACCATCAAGTTTGAAGACGACAATGCATGGACGTTTTTTTATTTTAATTGCTACAAAACTCAATTGTTTGTCGAATGTATGACTTATTACTTATTCATCATTTCAAATATTAATGCAACATTGTTACGTTTTTTGTTTTTCACGCACTATTTCTTAATAAATTAACTCTTTAAACTACACTCGGCGTTAGACGGGTCTTTAAGCTAGTATATATATAATTTCTTGTTTACAAAGAAAGGATATATATGCAATTAGTTTTATTTCTATCTCTCTCACTCTCTAATCATTCAATGATAATCATTAAAATAATAATTCATTTCGGTAATTATTCTCTTAATTGAATTCTCTAATAATTATACTATCCAACTAGTTTTAATGTCCGTGCACGCACGGGGCTTAGACATTATGTTTTTTAAACTACATATATATATTTTTTCTGTTTTATAAGTTTTGTTATAGAGTATTATCGAAATATATGAAGATAATAGATTCATTAAATCTTTCTATTTTAGTATATATGAATTTGGGATGATTACGTATTTTTTTTCTTTTGTTTTACCTGTGTTTTTTGACTGACGTAGGTGAGCCAATAATCCAGCGAAATAACCCTTTTAGGTTAGCACCGGTGTGGGTCAATTGTGAACATTTCAGATGTGCTTCGGTTTCTTGAACACAACCTGATTTCAGGCCCGACAATTGAAAAATCTACCAAAACAACTCTCGGTCAGATTTGAGATGTGATTAGATAATGTTAAATCTTTGTTTGGAAGTAAGAAATCTGTTTCGTTTTATTTGTATTTTAAAATATAAAGTCTAGAGGTTTAAAGTTTAAGGGGTTATTTGTTTATTTTTTAAAGTTATAATAAAACTTGTAAATTTATAAATTTACACTTTTAACTCCATATAATTTATTTAAAATTAAACTACTAAAGTTTTATTAATTATCTCCTCTTTTTTCAAGTTTTTGTTTTCACAAATTTGACACATATATTTTTATGTGTTTTTTTTCTCCATCAAATTTCTCCACCAATTTTTTTCAATTTTGACCAAATTGATTCAATTTTGACTTTTTATTGACCAATCAGATCGCACGATTTTGCCTACGTGGCAAAATCAAGCATTCTGATTGGTCCAATTTATTTTCACATAAGATTTAATCTGATAGAAAACTCCGAAATGATGTAATTCTTTTATTATATAAAAGATTCTTCTTCCTAAAAAGACCGTATGAGATACCCAATCAAATATTTACAAACTTTACACATCGAAATATGCATAATCTCATTTATATGAAAAGAAAAAACCTACTTATGTTATTTTCGCCTATTTGCTTAGGTTGTTCACATGTGCGTAGCCAATACACTAGTTTTTTAGGATACGTAGATTACGGCCTATTGTAGGATGGCTATTATAATAAAAAATTTGATGCATGGTATTAAATTAAGGGTTAATTACTTGAAAATGCATTATACTTGTGTGTACTGAACTTTTTTTTTCTTATTGTGTGTATCGAACTTTCAAATTTCGACATTTGTGTGTATTTTTGACCATTTTACCCTTATTTTTTTTAATTTTCAACCGATAAGCGTTTGATAATCAATCCCAAACTCAATAACTGCGCAAGCTGTTTAGGTCCAAGCAAAGCCCAAACAGCACTTAATTCCCTTAAAGTGCATTTATGGTATCATTGTTGTTTAACCATATTGTCTAGAAGTAACTAAACATGTTATATAAACAAAATGCAAAAACCAATTAGTTAGCAAATTTTCATACTTTGATTGTTGGAATATTGAAACAATAAAATTTATATATTTCTCGGGCATTAATCGAGCCTAAGGGGACCACAACGTTATATATGTAAACAAGTGTATTTAATATATAAAGCAATATATTTATAGTGTTTTACCAAACGATAGTTTTAAAAGTTTAACAAGAATAAATATTAGTTGTTAATAGTTAAAGGACTAATATGCAAAACCGTAAAAAATGAAAGTTTGGTTTTTTTCCCACTCTTTCCTATTAGTCGGCGAACCAACCTCCTCAAGAGGAGTGGGGGATTTTGCATGCAACAAGTGTAAGAGGAGAAATATAAAGAGGTCCTTAGGTCCTTTGAGAAACTCATAACTATGAATCCCTAAAATCCTCTAAATATCCTCTTTTGCTACTCTTTCCATTGTTCGACCAAACCTCAAAACCCTTGAGGTTTTCGGTTTTTCCTTCCCCTCGTCGTGCGATCGAACAAACAAACCCTTAGGGGTTTTCGTGTAGCGATTAAACAAAGAAGGTGGTGTTTTATTAGTGTGTTGATAGATTCAAAGACGAAGAAGAGATCGTTTGGTTAAACACTACTAGTACTAGCATACACGTTGTTTGCTAAGAACGTATTGTGTGTGTAAACTTAGAGGGGATTATTCTTTTGATTCTTGGTGGTCGAAGTGTTTATACACACTAGTATATTAAAGAAGTTAAACGTTTGACTGCAAAAAGCAGTGTAACGTTTCTTGCTACATGGTACATATCTTCAAGTCCCTTGTTAATTAAAGTTTATACTGCTTGATTTTCCGCTGCGTACTCGTGATATGTTTAATTGTTAATTAGATCTAAAATCCCAACAGTGGCATCACGAGCCAACGTGTAGAATTTGTAATTACAAGTAAATAAAATTAGACAAAATTAGGGTTTTTGATTAATTTTTTAAGTCCTTTTGGCGTTTTATGCATTAAGATTCGATCTTTGTGCATCAAGATTAAATCTTTATTGGTTATAAAATTAATTAGACGAATTCTAGGTTGTATGCAATTTTATGAATAAAACTTGATAAGTTTAATTGTAAATTGATCGGTTTTTATGTTTAAATTAATTGTTAATTTGGAATCCATGATGAATATATGCAATTTATCATGGAGAGATATGTGATATTAATCTTATTAATCTTATTAATTGTTAAAGAATTTTTATGCAAATATGATGATCAAGAATTTAAAAACAGAGATTAAATTTAAGTGGTTTCGATCCACGACATTAAAAAAGCTAGTGAAAGATACTTGGCAAGTCTTAAATGGGGCCTAAAAGTTAATTTATGTATGCGATGTGGGAATGTATTGTATAAGGCTACCCAATCGATTATGTCGATGGATGTGGCCGGAGTTTATAGGACGAAGGAGCCTTATATGAATATATGCATGTTTTAATTATTAGATAATTAGGATCATATCTTGATATTTACATGACTTAATTGTTAAGTGTTGTTATTTGAATAATTGTTATGTGAATTATTTTTTGAGTTTATATTATTTTTTATTTTAAGTTTAGACTTGTGAGAAACTAAAAGGGTTGTTTTTCGAAAATAATTAATAAACATGACTAATTATTATGAAATCAAATTTATTATGGACTATTTATAGTTCATAATGTGTATTCCAAATTAAAGTTTTATTTTGAATGGTTAAAACTGGACGCTATGGACTCATGGGAAGTACGGCTCATCTACTAGAACAAACTATAAGAGAAGTTTAAAGAGGATTTTCCTAAAGATTTGAGGTTATTAATACGCTTCGCGTTGACACTGATTCTTCGCTTTCTTTGTACGTTTCTGCTTTGGAGTTACCGTGAACCATGGCATGTCACTACAGTGTACACGTTTTTAACCATTCTTTAATCTTTATATTTGAAAACACGTTGAATCGTCAATTTTAAAAAGGTAACACTATTTATACATTAGATGTATAGAAAATAAGTGATACCGTAATAAATAACTTAATTGAGTAACGTTTTTATTAAAATCTATGATACGAAGATGTATGCATGCTTCTCGTATATATTTTGTCACGGACAAATAAAAATACCCTTATTAAATAAGTAATTGTCATCCAATTCGTAAAACACTTGTAGATTGCTTTTTACTATGCGTTAGACTGTATGTAGAGACGAAAACCAAATGTGATTGTACAATTTTTTGGAGATGTTTAGTGTTACAGCAATCATAATTTTCTATTGGACAATTAATCGGTTAGTTGGTGAACCTTAAATCTCCGAGTCTAGCATGGGATAAAACAAACTATGCTTACTATAATATTATTGTGGATAAAGTATGGAGTCCCATATGGTTCTAGGGGAATTGCACCGAAGCAATTATTGATCGTCAATTACCTTTTGAGTACACCATCACTAGCAGATCAACTGATGTGGTGGTGGTACGTCAAGTAGGATCCTAGTCTTTAGAAAATTAATTGTTTATTTGATTAAACATGGTAGTTTAATTATCTCAAAGAAAGTTTAATATAACGAAATACTAATTCCTTGAACTTATAACTATGGTATTGTAGATGGCACAACTTGTTCAAAACTTAAACCATTCGGCTTTCAGTCGTATGTTAGAAAGATAAAATCTTTTCTGGAAAAAATTTCAATGAATGTTTCGTCAACTAAGTTAGTCTGAGTGTTAAAAAGAAAATTTTTTGTCATTGAACATCCTTTACCCCCGCGGCTCCTGGCGCTATAGATTCTGCAACAAATTTGTTGGTAAAATGGAATGCAAGTTATGATGCATATAATGAGGTTTGCTGTTTAACACGGTAGTATGACTCCTGAGCTTCATAGACAGTTTGAAAACTCCTCACCATATGACATGATAAAAGAGCTTAAAGCTATGTTTGAAAAACAAGCTGGAGTGGAGAGGTTTGACCTAATCTAAACTTTCCATGCTTGCAAAAAAGAGGAAGGTAAACCAGTTGATGCATATGTCATCCAGATGGCAGGCTATGTAGATCAACTGGAACGTCTTGGCTATATGCTAACACAAGATCTTATAGTGGATCTTTACTTAAATGGCCTTACTAATATTTGCGGATTTGTGAAAATTACAATATGCAGAACATAGGGCAGGACTATGTGGTGAACTACATGCAAGCTTCATTGAGTATAGAAAATGGATTACCTAAAAATAAAGCTAAAACACCACAAGTAATAATGATTAAAGGTGGTAAAATCCAGAAATCCAAAAAGAAATCGCTTATACAAAGGCAAGGAAAAGCTAATAGCAGGGAAATGATTAAGAGAAGTTTATGATCCCTGAGCCTAAAAACCCTAAGCCTTCTGCTAAAGAGCACCCAGCTAAGGATGACACCTGCCACCACTGCACAAGGAGGTGGGTCATTGGAAGAGAAATTGTCTTGTGTATCTTGCTTAGTTGTTGAAGAAAAAGAAGCAAGTTATGGTTCTTCAGGTATCTTCACAATAGAATTATTTCTTTTCCTAATAAATCCTGGGTGTATGACACTAGTTGTGGTACTCACATTTGTATTACAAAACAGGGTTTAGAGAAGCAAGGAAACTAAAACAAGGAGCACTCTATTTGTACGTGGGCAATGGTGTTCGTGCACAAGTAGAAGCTATTGGAAGTTATGACTTAGTTTTGCCTAATGGCCTTGTGATTTGTTTAGACAATTGTCATTATGCACCTTCTATAACTAGAGGTGTTGTTTCCAGTTCACCGTTGTTATAAAATAGATTATTCCAGTGTTTTTTTACAGATTTATGGAATTTTAGTTTCTAAGAATAATGTTCATTATTTTAATGTTATTCCTAGTAATAGTATTTATGAAATTGATATGCATGATCTTGTACCAAATGTTAATTCTATTTATAATGTTAGACTAAAATAGGCCAAACATAATTGGACTCAACTTATCTTATGGACTAGCCCTCTTGCTCAAAAATAATTAAGAACGTATAGAAGAAGCTCAACAAGAAGGGAATTTAAATCAACAGATGATGATCATTTGACTAATTTTTTCCACATCATCCCGAGAGGCGAATTGATCTCTTCGAATAATACATAACTGATGGGTGTGTCCACTTAGACATGTGTCCAAGACAAGGTGATGCTACTTCATCACATTCACCGAATGATATAAGTCGTTTTGTTATCTGTTATCTCTTAAACATAACATGAGGTCTTTGAAACATGCAAGGTCGTTTAAGAATGAAGTGACAATCAAATTCGAAAAAAAAACAATCAAGGCTCTTCGATCAGATCAAGGTGGCGAATACATAAGCCAAGAGTTTAAAGATTATCTTAAAGCTTGTGGAATTATCCAACATTACTCCTCCATACACACCACAACACAATGTCCTTCTGAAAGGAGAAGATCGAACTGTTGGTTAGACATGGTTCGATTTATGATGAATCTTACATCTCCTGCCTAATCCTTTTAGGATTATAAGTGCTCTAGAGTCTGCAACACCCATTTCTCAATATGTTTCCAACCAAGACAGGTTGATAATAGACTGCATATCAATTATGTAGGAAAAGTTCCAAACTTGTCTTACTTAAAGGTCTAGGGTTAATGAAGGCGCTTGTGAAAGGGATACGCCTAAAAACTTCAACAAAGATTTTGTTAAGTGTAATCTTTAAGGATACCCAAAGGAAATTGAAGGGGTCACTATTATTTACTTCCCACTTGAAAACAAAATAGCTGTTGCGAGGTATGCTGAGTTCTTTGAGAAAAATCTCATGACTCAAGAAGTCAGTGGTAGGGCCATATACCTTGAAGAAATTCAAGATGAAGATACATCACCCTCTGAAATCACTAGCAAAATTTCTATGGAGGTTGAAGGTTTTGAACCACCTCAAGAGGAAGAGATTCTGATTCGTAGGTCCAAAAGGTCGCGTCGAGTTCCTAATCGCTTATGTCTAAATGTAGAAGTGGAGGAACATAGTCTAGGGGATCTTAATGAACCCACTAGCTATAAAGCTGCAATGTTAGATTCTGAATCTAATAAGTGAATCTGATAATATAGAATGCGGAAATAATATCCATGATGGACAATATGCTATGGGTCCGTTCGAAATCTTCCTCATGTCTAGTAAGACTGTTGGGAGTAAGTGGGTTTTTAAGAAAAAGACTGACATGGATGGTATTCTACACACCTATAAAGCTCGACTTGTAGCAAAAGGTTATACTCAACTCTATAGGGTTGATTATGAAGAAATGTTCTCACCCTTACGCGCTGACATTGAGAGCTATTATATCTCATAACTAAGCGGCATACTATCGATTACGAGATATGGCAAATGGATGTCCAAAACTCTGCCTTCTTAAAATTATTATCTTGAAGAAGACAATTTAAATGGAACAACCTGAAGGATTTGTTGATATCCTAATCATCCTATAGAAAAGTATGCAAGCATCAAAGATCCATTAATGGATCTTAAGCAAGGCATCAAGAAACTAGAATAAAAAAGATTTGATGAGAAATCAACAGGTTTGGTATTGATCAAAATCTTGAAAGAGCCAAGTGTAAATCAAAAGGCTAGTAGGAGTAAGTTACATTCCCCTCATCTGTATGGTTGACTGAATAATCATCAAGGGAAATCACATACAGTTTACAAAGTGTAAAAGATTATCTTGGAAAGTGTTTTGCTATAAATATTTAGGGGAAGCCCAGCATTTATGCATGGAATCAAAATCTACAGAGAATTGGACTTGGTCAAAATGCTTACAGCGAGGATAAACCTTAAAGAGGATATACAATGGCATAATTCGCAAACGTTGGTTCAGATCCCATGCAAGAAAGAACTTTACTTGAACAGAACACAAGATGCTCCAACACCTAAAGAGGTGAACGTATGCAAAAGTACTTATGCTCTACAGTAGGATCCATTTGTATGCAGTAAGATGCACTAGACCTACATGTTGCGTTCATGCAAAATATAACAAGTCGATTCAACAGAACCTGGTGTACTTCACAGGACAGCTGTGAAAAATAATTTAAAAATACTAAAGATATGTTCTTAGGTTTATGGTGAAATCCAAAAGCAATAACTTCAAGTTGAATTTTTCTATTTGCGATACTGGATTTGAGACCGATATAGATGATATGAAATCTCAGACAGGATACGTTTCGTTTTGAACGGAAGCGTAGTAGACTAAAAAGCTCCAAGTAAAGTACTACTAAAATGCCTGCTACATAAGCTGAATAACATAGCTGCTTAAGAAAGAAAGAGATGGAAGCGTTTGGATTAGGAAGTTTTATTTCAGGACTGGTAATAAGTACCAACAATAAACGAACCTATTAGGATGTTTTGTGATAATTCAGCCGCACATCGCATTTGCCAAATGAACCGGGGGTTAGATGGTGCACCGTACACTACCATATGAAAGTACCCTTCTTAAAAGTTCACACAGATGACAATCTAGCATAAACTTTTATGAGGCATTACTGAAAGGAATTTTCTCAACATGCAAGAGCATGGTACTAAAATCGTTTAGCTAGTAGTTTCATGTAGATATGTGTTTATATTTGTATAGGGACGTTTTAAATGAATCTAAATATTATGTAAATATACATGGGTATTATGGTATTTTTATCTTAAATTAGGTCTTATATTTTGCATGTTTAAATTTAATGAATAATATAGTTATTGTTCAAATTAATAAATCTGTTTTATATTAACAATATTGGAATATTTGTTAAATTAGACAATTCTGAGTGATTGGGGATATTATAGATATTAAGGATGTTCCAACCAAACCCACATGATTTTCAATAAGATGAGTATTGGGAAAAAAAAAAAAATTATTCTTTTTTTTCCCACAATAAGAATATTACTTTATGGATCGTCTCATTAAGTAAATCTTAAGAACTAGATTTTACATACAAAATCCTAAGATTTGAGATGCAAGTAAGGGGTGGGGGGGGGGTGTCCTTGCATATCGTGGATAAATCTTCTTGATCTAGTTTAAGTTATCCTGAAAATGGGTAACTAATAAGGGCTATTTTAGAGTGACTTTGAAACACGATGACTTGACACATGTAGTCAATATAGAATTTTGTTCCTTCAATAATTTAAAGAATAAAAGCCACTGTGCCCCCTCATTAGAATTACTCAGATGTGTGTATGCGTCGCGAACCCGAAAACTCAAGTAAAATTGTCTCCATTGATTTTTGGAAATCTTGATTATTTACATACAGGGGGCGAGAAACAAGAATCGTTAAATAATGGAATGTCATGATCCATATCCTTTTTTTCAATTCATAAATCCAAAATACTTGAAAAAAAGTTTTATATATCAGAAAGTATACCCAAAATTTCGGATTAAGTAAAAATTTACGAGAAAACAAAATTTTGGGACCGGCTTCATTTCGAAAAATTCAGGAACTTTTACAAAAAAATACATTACGCGATAAACATCAATCAGGTTCCCATGAATCCCCGGGAACCCCCTAGGTCCGCCATTGGAATCGTCTCATTGCTTTTGTGGACTAAAGCAATGTGAACATTTTCAAAAATAATGATTTTGTTGTCAGTTTAAAAAATTTAAGGGACTTGTTAATAACTAGTTATATTACAAATTTGGATATCCGAAATTTGCGATGACGGTTTTATGTTAGAACCCTTATTTTAGCTAAGTTTTTTCAATTTAGATATCCGAAATTTGGCGATAAAAGTTTTTTATATCCGAATACCCAAAATTTCAGAGTTCAGTTATATTTACATAACACAAATTTTCGAGAGAGGTTCATCTGTGAAAATATAAGTTATACGCGTACAATAGAATTTGCAATTGATGTTATATGTATAAGTTGTTATTGTTAGGCTTTTCTGAAAAGTGCCTAATATATGTGATATAGAAGTGATACGTATAAGTTTTGTAATTGATAGCTATTACTGAAAGTGATATGACTAATGGTCAAATTTTGTTATAACTTGTATATATATACTTCAAACGAGTTATGTTATTTGGCATAGTTTTTACATATATCAAGAAGAACCTCACATGCTTAGTTTCTCAACCGAGTTAGCTTAGTCATTATTGGTAAACCTAAAGAGGAAAGACATAAGTATCGGTTAAATGCAATACCGGATCATTTAATGTTCTGAAAGAGTAAGTCAGTCTTGGTTTTATCTCTAGCCGAAAGAGGCAAAAAAAGAGAGTAGAATGCGGTTGTTAGAGTTTATGTTCTGATCATGGTTTTACGTGGTTGAGTATGACATGGTTTTTGTTTGTTTCTTTGACATTTTAAGAGAGTTGGACAAGAGCATGATGTCCCGATTGGGCGATGAATGTCATTATGCTATAAGATTTGGCGAGGACACGACATCAGAGAGAACTCGAAAAAACTCAACTCACACCTTTTGATAAACCTTATATACTGTTAGTTGCATTATTCCGCATTGATTACCCCGACAACTTAAGCAAATTTCTTATCTTTATGTAAGTAATAGAACTTATAGTGAATGAGTATAAACTTCGTCAAAGTCATAATCAAAACGCACCCTGAGTTGAAACAGTATTTCATTATCATGTGCATGAATCTCATGAAAGGAACTAAACCGTAAGGCCTTAACATAATCCCTTAACTTATGCCATTTAACTGACAAAAAATAATGAAGTATAATATTTTTTGTTAGACCTTTTTGCTCTCGTTTACTTTGTGCTGTCACAATGGAAACATTCATATAGTCATTTCTTCATATATGTAAAACACCACTATACGAACAAAACCCGGCTATTTTCGGTTATATCCGGCCAAGACCCGGTCAAAACCCGGCTATATCCGGTTAGACCCGACTTTATTCGGTTATATCCCTTCTAGACCCGGCTTATACCGGCCAAGACTGGCCCTAGACCCGTCAAGACCCGGCTATTCCTGCCAAGAATCCGGCTATTCCCGGCCAAGAACAGGCAGACCCGGTCAAAAACCAGCTATTCCGGCCAGGCCCGGCTTGACCCGGTCAAGACCCGGTTATTCCAGCCAAAACCCGGCTATTCCGTCCAAGACCCCGGCTAGACCCGGCTAATCCGGTCAAGACCCGGCTGTTCCGGCCAAGAACCGGCTAGACCCGTATTCCGGCCAGGACCCGGCTTGACCCGGTCAAGACCCGGTTATTCCAACCAAGACCCAGCTATTCCGGCCAAGTCCTGGCTAGACCCGGAAATTCCGGCAAAGACCCGGCTATATCCGGTTAGAACCCGACCAGACAGCCGGCCTAAATATCCGGTTAGACCCCGGCTATTCCGGCCAAGTTCCCGGCTAGACCCGGACATATTCCGTCAACGACCCGGCTATATCCGATTAGACCCGACCGATACCCGACTGTATCCGGTTAGACCTGGTGCCTACCATTTGATGAATTAGTTTAGGGGCATTGAAACAAAGATAAGCTATCAATTTTAAGTTGTATTCGAATAAGTTACCATTTGCAGGTTGGGAAGAGTCGTTTTCAGTCATTTTAACTTTTTTCATTAATGTAAGAGGCTAAGTGTTGATCCTTCCAAGTGTCTCGTCATTGAAGATTCATTGTGAGTTTCTGAAACTGATGATTGTAACATGTCATACCAGGCATTGCTGATGCCAAAGCAGTATGATCCTTCCAAGAGTCATATCAAGCCTTGGGAAGTGTAAAGAACTTACTGTTTTAAGCCTTCCCGAAAAAAGACTTGGTGGAAAAATACCCAAACAAATTCTTCAATTTCCATTCCTAAATATTGCTTTAGATCTTTCTGTAAACAACCTGTCCGGCATAGTTCCATTGGAGATTAAAGACCTCAAGATGTTGAGCTATCTTCATTTATCTTACAATGATTTATCAGGCACGATACCATCTTAATGGTAATTTATTTCAAGGTACGATACCATCTTCATTAAGTTCCTTGGGAGGATTGGGGGTACTAGACATTTCTGAAAATAATTTATCAGGTTAAATTCCCCAATTTTTAGAAAAATGGAAATCCTTAACTTTTTGAAATCTTTCCTTTAATGACTTTGGGTGAAGTACCTATTGTAGGATGTTTCCAATGCAAGTTGCATTGCGGTTGGGGAAACAAATAGTCTTTGTGGTGCCTGGATACATTTGGTTACCTCAAATGCAAAAGGAGACTGTAGTAAGAAAAAAAAGTTTCCTTTCTTTTATTACTCATTTTGATTGTAGTGACGTCCTCATCGTTAATATATTTTAGGCCGTCTCATTCTTCGAACGTTTTCATGAAAGTTTCATACAATGAACTTCTCAAGGCTACTGATGGCTTCTCTACACAAAATTTAATTGGGGAGGGTGGGTTCAGCTCTGTTTATAAAGGAACCCTCAATTCAGATCTGATATATTTGTTGCAGTCAAAGTTCACATCTTCGTAATCGTGGAGCTCTCAACGTTATCAAGCAGATTGTGAGGCAAATGGCGAATACTACGAACCGTAATCTCTTGAAGATTATAACTTCATGTTCAAGTGTTGATTTTAAAGGCAATGATTTTAAAGCTATGGTTTACGAATTTATGCCTAATGGATGTGTGCACGGTTGGCTTCATTCAAGTACACATACATCGAAACACAACATTCTTCAAAGAATAAATATTCTTAGAGATGTAGCAACTGCACTAGACTATCTTCACAATCGCTGCCAAACAAGGGTTGTTCACGGTGACTTGAAGCCTAATGTAACCTCTATTGGACGTGATATGTGGCTCATGTTGGAGACTTTGGTTAGCTCGAGCTACTTGGACAGACTTAAACCAAGATACTCAACTGGTGTTAAAGGCCAACAATAGGTTATGCACCTCCAGGAAGAATTCCATGATGCTTATATCTTACAACATAAAAGTTTGGTAAATCAGTTAACTGTTTTTTGATCCACAAGTTTGGTCTCGGGAAAGCGAGATGACAAGTATTGGGGAAGTCTACAGGTTTTGGAATATTATTACTAAAGTGATGACGGAAAAAATCCGACAGAACGGCATTTTTAATGAAGTCATAGCCTTCAAAAAATTTGCTTACATGGCATTTACCGGGATCATGTAATCGTGTTATTGATGATGATGGTCAAATTGTGTTGAAAGTACAATGCAGAATGCAAAGAAAGTAAAGAATTAGTATGGCTGCAATTATCAAGATTGGAGTATCAGCTCTGTGGATTCCCCACCACAACGGATGAAAATTGAAATTGTTGTCAATGAGTTGCAGCGTATTATCGACGTGCTTCAAAACATATAAGGTACTCTGTTATCTCCTTTTGCAGAATATGATTTTACTTAGTTTGGTTAATAAATCATCACGACCATGTTTTTACTTGAGTTGGTCAAGCATGTATGGTGAAGTTGAGAGTAACTGCAACAAGGAGGTGCATAGTTAAATAAATGTTAAGTTGTTAAAGATGTTTGTAATTGTGGTTTAATTTTCTTGTTGCATAAGTGTCCGAGACTTCACTTAATAAATGTTGTGTTATGTTACGTTACGTTTACTTTCGTGGTGACGTATCATATGTATCAAGCATGTTTGTAAATTTTGGTTTTGAAATTCTACTTAAATTTTACTTACTGTTCGATTTCTTAATGAATAGCCTAATTTGACTTTTGATTTCATAAATTTGACTTTTCTTGAATATCTGAATGAGAAAGCTTAAGGCTTCCCCTTCTTCTGTTTTCGAGCAGTATATCGTTCAATTTGAAAAAAAAGATGGTGAAAGTTGGTAATTCATTATTATTAAAGGAGTGTTTTCTCTTGTTTCCTTCTTTAGAGAAAATCTGTTTTTGGGGATAACCTCTATCGTAATAGTTTATCTATTAACTTGTACACCACCATTGTTTTATTACTTTTTTTTTAATTACTAGATATGTATTCAAGTCATCCGTCAAACCTGAACTATGTAGATTATGAAAACTTGTTTACTCATGAAGATGAAGGAATTTGAGTGGTCTGTACGTTATTTAAGGTATATGAATCTAGTTTTAATCCCGTCAGTATATATGGCACGCACGGGGCTTAGACATTATGTTTTTTTAAACTACATATATATATTTTTTCTGTTTTATAAGTTATGTTATAGAGTATTATCGAAATATATGAAGATAATAGATTCATTAAATCTTTTATATATTACGTAGTTATGAATTTGAGGATGATTACTAATATTTTTTCTTTGATTTACCTTTTTTGACTCGACATTGTGAGCCAACTAATCCCAAGCAAACAAACCCTTTTAGGATAGCCCGGATTCGGGTCAATAGAACCTTTTCGATGTGCTTCGTTGTAACAAAGATGGGCCGACAATGAAAAATCTACCAAAAACACTTCGGAGTAAATTGAGGATGATGATTGGATAAAGTTAAATCTCTATTGGACGAAATAAATTGTTTACTGTTTGTTGTAATTTTAAAATATAAAGTCTAGAAGTTTAAAGTTTAAGGGGTTATATAGTTTATTTTTTAAAGTTATAATAAAACTTGTAAATTTATAAATTTACACACTTTTAACTCCAAATAATTTATTTAAATATTAAACCACTAAAGTTTTAATTAATATAATTCCCCATTTATCAAGTTTTTGTTTTCACAAATTTGACACATATTTTTATGTGTTTTTTTCTCCATCAAATTTCTCCACCAATTTTTTTCAATTTTGACCAAATTGATTCAATTTTGACTTTTTATTGACCAATCAGATCGCACGATTATTGCCCTACGAGGCAAAATAAGCATTCTCTTGGTCCCAATTTATTTTTCATAAGATTTTAATCTGATAGAAAACTCGAAATGATGTAATCTCTTTTATTATATAAAAGAATATATAATATAGATAGTTTATTCTTTATTCTTGCATCGTAGCTGGATGTTGCATATATCCGAGAACTGAAAATAAGCCAAATAATTAGCTTTTGAAACAGAAAATAATGCCTTTATCTTTTAGAATATAAAAATCTTATCTAAGGCAGATATTATATATGTGTATTTCATGGAGAGTTTTACAGAGATACCTTTAGATTGTAACCACCTGTTTGAAACTTTTCGTCTTTAGCATCACTACAACAAAACATCTATTTTATATTGTATTGAAAATGGGTCAATAATAACCAAAGTGTGTTTCTGATACATAAATCATCTCGGATATTTTGATGCTTTTCTTATTCCTTATACAGTTAGTACAACTTTATTTTCAACCGATAGCGTTTGGATAATCCAATCCCAAACTCAAAACTGCGCAATGATGTTTAGACCAATCAACCCAAACATAGCACTTAATAACCCATAAAGTGCAGTTTTATGTCAACATTGTTGTTTTAACCATATTTCTAGAAGTACAACATGTTATATAAACTAAAATGCAGAAAACCAATTAGTTATGCTATTTTCTTACTTGGATGTGTTGGAATATGAACAAATATAAATTATATATTTCCGGGAATTATTCGAGCCTAAGGAGACGCACACGTTAATATGTAGAACAATGTATTTAATATATTAATGCAATATATTTATTAGTGTTAACAAACGATATGTTAAAATTTTTAACAAGAATAAATATTATTGTTTAATAAAGTTAAAGGACTAATTAAGCAAAACCGGAAAAAAGGAAAATGTTTGGTTTTTCCCACTCTTTCCTATAGTCTGTCGAACCACCTCCCTCATGAGGAGGTGGGGGATTTTTGCTTGCAAGCCAAGTTAAGAGGATTATATAAAGAGGTCTAGGTCCATGAGAACATCATAACTTGAATCCCAAAAACCCTAAGATAATCTCTTTTGCTCCTCTTCCTTGTTCATGGAGCCAAACCTCAAAACCCTTGAGGGTTTCGGTTTTTCTCCTTCCTCGTCGTGCGATCGAACAAACAAACCCTTAGGGGTTTTCGTGTAGCGATTAAACAAAGAAGGTGGTGTTTTATTCGTGTGTTGATAGATTCAAAGACGAAGAAGAGATCGTTTTGTTAAACACTACTAGTACTAGCATACACATTGTTTGCTAAGAACAATTGTGTGTGTAAACAAGAGGGATTATTCTGATTGATTCTTGTTGGTTTCGTGTGGTGTATAATACACAACGTGAAGGGTTAAAAATATTAAATATGGTGTAAACGTTTACTGCTAAAAGCATGTAACGTTTCTTGCTAAATGGTACATATCTTCAATCACCTTTGTTAAATTATAAGTTCTAAACGTTTTGATCTTTCCTTCCGCTTCGATATCGTATATGTTTAATTGTTAATTAGATCTAAAATCCAAACAGTGGCATCACAAGCCAACGTGTAGAATTTGTAATTACAAGGAAATAAACATTAACAAAATTAGGGAGTTTTGTAGAATAAATTTTTTAAGTCCTTTTGGCGTTTTATGCATTAATTATTCTATCTTTGAGCATCAAGATTTTAAATCTTTATTGGTTATAAAAATAATTAGACGAATTCAAGGATTTTAAGCAATTTTATAATAAAAACTTGATGTTTTTAATGTAAATTGATCTGTTTTTAATGTTTAAATTAATTGTTAATGTTGGAATTCATGATAAATTTATATTGCAAATTTATCATGGAGCGATATGTTGATAATTAATCTTGTTTAATTGTTAAAGAATTATTATGGCAAATATGATGATCAAGAAATAAAAAACAAGATAAAATTTCGTGGTTTCGATCCACGACTTTAAAAGCTAGGGAAGACCTTGGCAATGTCTTAATGGGGCCTAAAAAGTTAATTTATGTTGCTATGAGGTATTTAAATGTATAAGGCTTAACCAATCTATTAAAGTCGAATGATAGTGGCCGGAGTTTATAATAGGACTAAGGAGCCTTTATAAGAATATATGCATGTTTTAATTATTAGAAAATAGGATCATATCATGATAATTTACATGATTAATTGTTAAGTGTTGTTTATATTGAATAATTGTTAATGTGAGATTAGTTTTGTGGTTAATATTATTTTTATTTTAAAGTTTGACTTTGAGAAAATAAAAGGTTATTTCGAAAATAAAAATAAACCATGACTACTTATTATGAAATCAAATTTATTATGGACTATTTATAAGTTCATAATGTGTATTCCAAATTATAGTTATAATTTTTGAATGGTTTTACAACGGACGCTATGGACTCATGGAATTAAAAAACGGCTCATCTACTAGAACAAACTATAAGAGAAGTTTAAAGAGGATTTTCCTAAAGATTTGAGGTTATTAATAAGCTTCATGCTGACCTGATTCTTCGCTTCTTTGTGCGTTCGATTGGAGTTACCGTGAACCATGGCATGTCACAACCAGTGGTCATATTTGACCATATTTAATCTTTATATTTGAACGCGTTGAATCGTCAATTATTTAAAAAGTATCACAATTTATTCATTAAGATGTATAGGAAAATAAGTGATACGCGTAATAAATAACCTAATTGATAACATTTTTTATTAAAATCTATGAATACAAGATGTTATTCATGCTTCCTCGTATACATTTGTCACGACAAAACAAATAAGCCCTTTTTAATAAGTTATGTCATCTCAATTCGTAAAAACACATTGTAGATGCTTTTTACTATGCGTGAGACGTAAGGTAGATCGTAATCCAAATGTGATTGTATAATTTGTTGTGAGATGGTTAGTGTTACACAGATCAATAATTTTCTATTGTACGAATTAAATCGTTTTTATAGTGATACCTTAAACTTCGAGGCATAGATGGGAGTAAAACTGCTTACTATAATATTATGTATAAAGTATAAGTCCCAAGAAAGGTTCAACAGAAATTGCACCGGTGGCAATTATTGATCGTCAATTACCTTTTGAGTACACCATCACCAGATCAACTGATGTGGTGGTGGTACGTCAAGTAGGATCCTAGTCTTTAGAAAATTAATTGTTTATTTGATTAAACATGGGTAGTTAATTTTCTTCAAGAAGTTTTATCGAAAATACTAATTCTTGAACTTTAACTATGTTTTGTAGATGGCAACAACATGTTCAAAACATAAACCATTCGGCTTTCAGTACGATGTTTGAAAGAGAAAAACTTTCTGGAAATATATCAATGAATGTTTCGTCTACTTAATTGAGTCTATGAGTGTTCAAAAGAAAAATGTTTGTCATTGAACAGCCTTTACCCTGCGTCTCCTGCTGCCTGATACTGCAACAAATATGTTGGCAGAAATGGAAGCAATTTATGATGCAATAATGAAGTTGCTTGTTTATACTCGGTAGTATGACTCTGAGCTTCATAGACATTTTGAAAACTCCAAGGTCCACATGGCGTGACATGATAAAAGAGCTTAAAGCTATGTTTGAAAAACAAGCTGGAGTGGAGAGGTTTGACCTAATCTAAACTTTCCATGCTTGCAAACAAGAGGAGGGTAAACCAGTTGCTGCATATGTCATCCAGATGGCAGGCTATGTAGATCAACTGGAACGTCTTGGCTATATGCTAACACAAGATCTTATAGTGGGTCTTATCTTAAATGGCCTTACTAAATATTTTGCGGGATTTGTGAGAAATTACAATATGCAAACATAGGGACGATCGATTGGTGAAACTATCATTCTATGGCTCATTGAGTAAAAAATGGTTTACCTAAAAGGCTAAAACACCACAATAATGATGATTAAAGGTGTGTAAACATCCAGAAATCCAAAAGAAAATCGCTATAGCTAAAGGCAAGGGTAAAGCGCTAATAGCAAGTGAATGATAAAGAATGTTTAAATCCCTGAGCCTAAAAACCCTAATCCTTCTGCTAGAAGAGCACCTAGCTAAGGATGAACAAAGAAACCTTCCCACCACTACATAGAGGTGGTCACAAAGAAGAGGAACAGTCTGTGAAGTCTTTTTAAGGTTGTTGAAGGAAAAAGAAGCAAGTTTCTTCAGGTATCCTCACAATAGAATTATTTTCATTTCCTAATAAATCCTTGGGTGTAGACACTAGTTTGTGGAACTCACATTTGTTATTACAAAACATGGGTTGTTGAGAAGCAAGGAATCGGAAAACAAGGATCACTCTATTTGTACGTGGCAATGTTTTCGAGGCACAAGTAAAGTTATTGGAAAGTTATACTAGTTTTGCCTAAGTGCCTTATGATAATTGTTTAGAAACAATTGTCATTATGCACCTTCTAAAACTAGAGGTGTTGTTTTCAGTTCACCGGTTTGTATCAACAATAGATTGTCCAGGTTATTTTACAGATTTTGGAATTTTAGTCTAAGAACAAATGTTCATCTAATTTAATGTTATTCCAAGTAATCGTATTTGATGAAATTGATAATGCATGATCTTGTACCAAAAGTTAATTTCTAATTATTTATGTTAGCACTAAAAGAGCCAAACATAATTTGACTCAACTTATCTATGGCACTATCCCTCAAATTGCTCATATAAGAAAAGAAACGTATGGAAAACTTGCAACAAGAAGGATTTTAAAATCAAAATGTTGAGTCATTTGACTATTGTTATCCACATCATCCCCGAATGTGGGGTGGGGGGGGGCGATTGATTTCTTAGAATAATACATACTGATGTTGTGGTCCAATTATACATGTGTCAAGACAAATGGTGATAGCTACTTCACAACATTCAAAGAAATGAATATAGGTCGTTAAGGTTAACTTTATCTTCCTTAAAACATAAACATGAGTCATTTGAAACATACAAGGTGTTTAAGAATGAAAGTAAAAATCAACTCGAAAAAACATCAAGGGCTCTTCGATCAGATCAAGGTGCAAATACATATGCCAAAGTTATAAAGATTATCTTAAAGCTTGTGGAATTATCCAACAGCTTACTCCTCCATACACACCACAACACAATGTCCTGTCTGAAAGGAGAAATCGTACTTTGTTAGACATGGTTCGATTTATGATGAATCTTACAACTCTGCCGTTATCCTTTTAGGATTACGCTCTAGAGTCTGCATACAACCAATTTCTCAATATGTTCCAACCAAGAAGGTGATAAGATTGGTGAACTGCATATGAATTAAGGTATGGAAAAGTACCAAACTTGGTGCTTACTACTTAAAAGGTCTAGGTTGTGAGCGCTCCTGTGAAACGGATACGCCTGACAAACTTCAACAAAGATTTGTTAAGTGTATCTTTATAGGATACCCAAAGGAAATGATGGGTTACTATTTCTACTTCCCACTTGAAAACAAAATAGCTGTTGCGAGGTATGCTGAGTTCTTTGAGAAAAATCTCATAACTCAAGAAGTCAGTGGTAGGGCCCATATACCTTGAAGAAATTCAAGATTAAGATACCAACACCCTCTGAAATCACTAGCGAAATTTTCTATGGAGTGTTGTAGAGGTTTTGAACCACCTCAAGAAGAAGAGATTCTGATTCTAGTCCAAAAGTCGCGCGAGTTCCTAATCGCTTATGTCACATGTAGAAGTGGAGGAACCTAGTCTAGGGGATCTTAATGAACGCACATAGCTATAAAGCCTGCAATTTTAGATTCTGAATCTAATAAGTGAATCGATACTATGAAAGCTGAATACAATCCATGATCGGACAATATGCAATTGGTCCTTGGTCGATCTTCCTCCTGGCTGTAAGATCTGTTGGGAGTAATTGGGTTCATTAAAGAAAAAGACTGACATGATGGTATTCTAACACACTATAAAGCTCGCATGTAGAAAAAGGGTTATACTCAACTCTATAGGGATGTTATGAAGAAATAGTTCTTACCCTTCGCGTGACATTAGAGCTATTAGGATTCTCATATCTATAGCGGCATACTATGATTACGAGATATGGCAAATGGATGTTCAAAACTGCCTTCTTAAATTATTATTCTTGATGAAGCATTATATATGGTACAAACCTTAAGGTTTTTTAGTTGATACCTAAAGTCATCCTAGAAAAGTATGCAAGATTCAAAGATCCATTTATGGTATGAAGCAAGCATCAAGAAACTAGAATAAAAGATTGATGGATGAAATCAAAACGTTGGTTTTTGATCAAAATCTTGACGAGGCCAAGTGTATCTCACAATGCTAGTAGGAGTACATTTTACATTTCCTCAACTTTGTAATGTTAATTGACATAATCATATAGGGAAATTCACATCCAAGTTTATCAAAGTAAAAGATATCTTGGAAAGATGTTTATGCTATGAAAGATTTAGGGGAAGCAGCATTTATGCTTGGAATCAAAATCTACAGAGATTGGACTTGGTCAAAATGCTTACATGGATAAGACCTTAAAGAGATATACAATGGATAATTCCAAACGTGGTCTGATCCCCATGCAAGAAAGACTTGACTTGAACAGAACACAAGATGCTCCAACACCTAAATAGGTGAAGCGTAGCAAATGTACGTTATGTCTTCGACAGTAGATCCCATTATGTATGCAGTAAGAAGCACTAGACCTAATGTTTGCGTTCATGGTCAAGAATATAACAAGTCGATTTCAACAGAATCCTGGTGTACTTCACTGGACTGCTGTGAAAAATATTTAAGAAATACTAAAGATATGTTCTTGGTTTATGGTGGAAATCCAAAAGCATAACTTCAAGTTGATTTCTATTGTCTGATACTAATTTTAGTACCGAAATAGGATGATAATGATAATCTCATACGATACTTTTCGATTTGAACAGGAACGTAGTAGACTAGAAAAGGCTCAAAGTAAAGTACAACTAAAATACATTGCTACATAGCTTAATAACAAAGCTGCTTACAGAAGAAGATATGGAAGCTTGTTTGGATTAAGGAAGTTTATTTCAAGGGCGTGTATAGTACCAAACAATAACGAACCTGTTAGAATGTTTTTGTGATAAATCAGACCGCACTTCATTTTGCCAAAGAAACCGGGGGTTTAGATGAGGCACTCGGACACTACCAAATAAGGTAACCTTCTTAACGTTCACACAGATGGGACAATCTACTAGCATAACTTTTTATGGAGGCTTTACTTAAAGTAATGTTTACTCAACATGCTAAGGAGCGATGGGACTTCGTTTAGCTAGTAGTATTTATGTATATAGAGTTTAGTATTTGGATAGGGAGTTTAAATGATATAATTTTACTGATAAAGATACTGGATTTTGTTATATTTATCTAAAATATGTCTCATATATTGGGCATGTTTTAAATTTTATGATGAATAATAATAGTTATTATTCTAAATTAATTCGTTGTCGATTAACAATATGAGAATATTGTTAAATTAAGACAATTCAGAGTGATTGGTGATATTATATATATTAAGGATGTGTCCACCAAACTCACATGATATTCATAAGATGAGTATTAGATTTTCCTTACAACAAGAATATTACTTTATTTACAAAATCCTTAGACTTGAGATGCAAGTATGTCTTGCATATATGGATAATCCTTCTTGATCTAGTCTAAGTTATCCTGAAAAATGGATAACTAATAAGGGCTATTTCAGAAGTGATTTTGAAACATGATGACTTGGCACTTGTAGTCAATATAGAATTTGTTCCTTCAATAGTTAAAGAATGATGCCACTGGGCCCCTCGTAGAATTAATCAGATGTGTGTATGGTCGTACCCGAAAACTCATGTAGATATGTCTCATTGATTTTTGGTAATCTTGATTAGTTACATATACGAGAAACAGAATCGTTAAATAATGGAATGACATTGATCCATATCCATTTTTAACACGGTATCGGAAACAAAGGGATTGTAAATTCATAAATCATTTGTCCGTGTCTTTATGAAACCACACTCGGATATTTCTGGGAGCATTGGCGTGTTGCTAGACGCTTACCAATGTTATTATATAATTTATACATGTCCAAGTGGGAGCTGTTGGAATATGAACAAATATAAATTATATATGTCCGGAATTTATTCGAGCCTAAGAGGACGCACACGTTAATATGTAGAACAACGTTTCAATATATTAATGTAGTATATTAATTAGTGTTTAATAAACGATAGTTAAAAGTTTAACAAGAATTATATTAGTCGTTAAAAGTTAAAGGACTAATATGCATAACCGGGAAAAAGAAAGGTTTCGGTTTCCCCCTTCTTTCCTTATAGTCGGCCGAACCTCCTCTCCAAGAGGAGGTGGGATTGCTTACTTGCATGCCAAGTTGTGGGTATTATAAATAGGGGTCCAAGGCTTTCATTAGCTCATAACTAGAAAAACCTAAACCCTAAAATTCCCTTGGTGCTTTTCCTTTGTTCGACCGAATCCCACAACCCTCTAGGGGTTTCGGTTTCTCCTTCTTTGTTCGTGCAATCGAACCGAACACCCATAAGGGTTTCGGTTTTGTGGTTAAACACCACATAAGTGAAGGTTTGATTCGTGTGTTGATTGATTCAAAGACGAAGTGATCATTTGGTTAAACACTACCAGTACTAGCATACACGTTATTTGCTAAGAACGTATTGTGTGTGTAAACTTAGAGGGATTATTCTTTTGATCCTTGGTGGTTTCGTGTGGTGTTATACACACGCGTATATTGAAGACGGTGTAACGTTTATTGCTAAAAGCAGTGTAACATTTCTTGCTAAAAGGTACGCATCTTCAATCCCTTGTTAATTATAAGTTCTATACGTGTTTGATCTTTCCGCTACATACTCGTGATATGTTTAATTGTTAAATTAGATCTAAAATCCCAACAGTTTTTATCTCAAAAGAAATATGCTATTGAGATAATTGACAGGGCACATATGGATAATTGTGATCCCAGTCGGACTCCTATTGATACTGAGTCTAAACTGGAAAGTGATGGTGATTCGATTTCTGACCCGACTCTTTATCAGTCTTGCAGGTTCTCTACAGTACCTCATTTTTACTCGATCGGATATTTCTTATGCAGTTCAGCAGGTATGTCTTTATATGCATGATCTTCGGGAGCCTTATTTTTTGGCTTTTAAGCGGATTGTGCGGTATGTTCATTGTACTTTGGATTATGGGTTGCAGTTATTTTCTTCCTTTACTACATATTTGGTCGCATATTCGGATGCAGATTGGGCTGGTTTCCCTACTACTTATCTCTCGACCTCAGGTTATTGTGTATTTCTTGGCAACAACCTACTCTATTGGTCCTCTAAGCGCCAGCCAACGCTTTCTCGTTCCAATGCAGAGGCAGAGTATCATGGTGTTGCTAATGTTGTTGCTGAGACTTGCTGGTTACGCAATTTATTATGTGAGTTACATACTCCTTTATCTTCCGCTACGTTTGTCTATTGTGATAATGTCCGTGCTGTTTATTTATCATGCAATTCGGTTCAACATCAGCGTACGAAGCACATTGAGATTGACATACATTTCGTTCGTGATTTGGTTGCAGCTGGTCAGGTCTGCGTGCTTCATGTACCTTCTCGTTATTAGTTTGCGGATATTTTCACCAAAGGGTTACCTTCAGCATTATTTGAAGAGTTTAGATCTAGTTTGAGCGTTCGCAATCATCCCGCTCCAAATGCGAGGGAGTGTTAGCATGTATTTGTATCTAATATGTGTAACGGGCTCAAGCCCAAGTCTAGAATGTTCTCCATATGTTTATATATGGTACCGAATATTGTTAATGGAAGTTAATGGAATACACAGATGTATTCCATTAACAATAGTCGGTATCATATATAAACATATGGAGAACATTCTAGACTTGTGATTGAGCCCGTTCAAAAAGATATGATGTAATTACCCTTTTAATTTTTTTTGGTAACCATGGTTTACCCTTTTAAATATTTACCGTGCGAATAATGTCGTTTAAAAAAATGACGTTGTTTAGTGTTGAAGCGGCGTCGCCGCGTTAGCTGATCCCCTGATCTGTGTAGACTAAGGCGAACACTCATCGTTTACGGCATGGGCTACCAGGTTTCAAAAGAAGAAAAAAAACCTAAGACAACGTCGTACGAAGCTTTTAGTGTAAAACAGAAAAAGGAAATTGCAAGACATGCCCCTAAACTATGTGGTGAGTAACGATAATTGCCCTGTACTCTTAGCTATTTACAGTTATTTTTATATAATAAACTTTATATAACCAACAAAACGCAAAATATAACACAAACGAATTGCTTGGAACTTGAAAGTATGGTAAAGTCAAATATATTCTAAGCCGAAGTTCGAGTCGAGCATCTTTTTTTTTTCTTTCATTTTTTGGGCTGAAAGTTGAGACAATATAAGGGCACAATCAAAAGGCTAGCCCACTAAAATAGATTATTGATTTTACAACTACATTATAATTATAAATATACTTAATTTTGTCCCCCTACGACGTCGTTTCTAAACGAAAAAAAATAGCCCCAGACGGAAAAAATGCCCCAGCCCACACTCATAAACTTTTAAAAAAATAAATAGCCCAAGATGGAAAAAAATGGCCCAACCCACACTCTTAAACTTTTAAACTAATTTTTTTTATAAAACACATTCTCAAACTATACGACAAGTTACGAAAACTACCTCAAGCTTAAAAAAAAAATAATTGGCACAAAATAGGAGAAAAAAATATTACAAAAGTACCGATTTATTATTATAAAAAAATACACACGAAAACATCTTCGATACCTAATAACTTTAAAATAATCGACAGGGTCACAAACGTACACTAATATGTTTTTAAAAAAACACTAATAGTTTTTAAAAAAAAGTTTTAAAAAAAACACTAACACTAATATAACCGAACACTAATAGTTTTTAAAAAAAAAAAATTCTTTTTTGACTACTTGAGTACACTAATATGTTTTCGGGTGATGGCCATGCCGAAGCTCGAAATGTATTAGTATTTATATATTTTTAGTTGTATAATTGTATTGTTTAAATAAAAGTTATGGTTGTATTTTTTTTAGTATGTTTCCGTGGCAAAATAAAAGTTTTGATTGTATTTGTTTAGTATGTTTCCGGTGTATTGTTTAATTAAATGTTTGATAATTAACAAGTTTATTAAATAAATGTTCGAAGTTTTAAATTCCAAAAAAACCCGAATCGGTTATTAAAGACCGATTCCAGAAATTTATACCGAAAAAAACCGAACCGGTTAAAAAACCGATTCCAGGAAATTTATAACCGAAAAAAAAAAAAACCGAATTCCGAACATTTTTAACCGAAAAAAAACAACGATTTGAAAAAAAAATAACCGAAAAAACCGAAACCGGTTATTAGAAAAACCGGTTTTTTTAAAACCGGTTTTCTAATAACCGAAAACCGGTTTTAACCGATTTATTTGCATCTCTACTACAGGCCCTTTGGGCTCTCAATTTGGGACGGCCCATTTGATTTTTTTTTCATTTAGTAGGCAATGTAAAAAAAATCGCTTGGCATAAAATAATTTTTTTTACAAAAGTACTGATTTATTCAGATAAAAAATACCCGCGACATGAGACCCAACACATAAGCCCATATAAAAAAACAAACTATTAAACATGAGACCGCAAAAATAAAACCGCACAAATAAAAATAGAAAAAAATAAAAATACAATTTTAACCCAAAAATAAACCCGCACTATTAAACATGAAACCGAAAAAATAAACCCGTACTATTAAACATGAGACCGAAAAAATAAACCCGCACAAAATACAATAAAAAAAATGCCCTGCAGTAACGCGCGATTCACATTTAAAGCACACGTAATCACATAAAATTATATTAAAAAAAACCACATATAGCAAAAAAAAAAAACCTTTAAACATGAGCTCAACACATAAGCCCATATAAGAAAAAAAGAAACTATTAAACATGAGGCCGAAAAAATAAACCCGCACAAAATAAAAAAATAAAAAATAATAATGCCCTGCAACAACGCGCAAAAAATTTACGACCCGCAGCAACGCGCGGGTAATCCTGCTTGTTTAAAACATTACTATTCGATAGATTTTTTCTACCCAAAATACTATTAAAAAAAGGAAATAGTAATTTTTGTCAAATTATGACATTGTTGAGATATTTTGCAAATCTTTTTGCAGCAAAAGATGCCGCTAAATGTTATAGAATGTTGAAAAATAGAAGTTTCACAGAAAGTTTCGCTAAAAAATTCAAACCTTAATACATATTATAATTATAAATATACTCATTTGCCGCACAAAACGGTGTCGTTTTTCCCCACGTGCTACAGTACCCGCTACAGTGTTCGGCCATTTGGGCTGGCCCATTTGGTTTTTTATTTGCAATGTAACAAAAAAACGCTCGGCACAAAATAGATTTTTTTTTACAAAAGTACTGATTTATTTAGATAAAAAAAATATCCGCGACATGAAGCCCAACACATAAGCCCATATAAAAAAAACTATTAAACATGAGACCGAAAAAATAAACCCGCACAAAATACAATAAAAAAATGCCCTGCAGTAACGTGCGATTCTCATTTAAAGCACATGTACCCATAAAATTATATTAAAAAAAACTCGTATAGCAAAAAAAAGAAACATTTAAACATGAGCCCAACACATAAGCCCATATAAGAAAAAAACAAACTATTAAACATGAGGTCGAAAAAATAAACCCGCACAAAATAAAAAAATAAAAAATAATAATGCCCCGCAACAACGCGCGAAAAATTAACGCCCCGCAGCAACGCGCGAGCAATCTTGCTTAGACATGCAAATTCAAACCGGTTTTTTAAAAAACCGGTCGAAAAAACCGAAACCGGTTTTTTTTAACCGGTTCGGTTAAATATAACCGAACCGGTTAGACCGGTTTTCGGTTTTTTAATCATACCGGTTTTTTACCGGTTTTAAAACCGGTTTTAACCGGTTTTTTTTTTTTTTTTTTTTTTTTTAATTTTTTTTTTTTTTATAACCGTTAATAGTTTTTTAAAAAAAACCCGGTTTTAACTACTTGAGTACTTGAGTACACTAATATGTTTTTAAAAAAACACTAATAGTTTTTAAAAAAAAGTTTTAAAAAAAACACTACTTGAGTACACTAATATAACCGAACACTAATAGTTTTTTAAAAAAAAAAAAAAAATTCTTTTTTGACTACTTGAGTACACTAATATGTTTTCGGGTGATGGCCATGCCGAAGCTCGAAATGTATTAGTATTTATATATTTTTAGTTGTATAATTGTATTGTTTAAATAAAAGTTATGGTTGTATTTTTTTAGTATGTTTCCGGTGCAAATAAAAAGTTATGATTGTATTTGTTTAGTATGTTTCCGGTGTATTGTTTAATTAAATGTTTGATAATTAACAAGTTTATTAAATAAATGTTCGAAGTTTTAAATTCCGAAAAAAACCGAACCGGTATAAAGACCGATTCCGAACATTTATAACCGAAAAAAACCGAACCGGTAAAAAACCGATTCCGAAAATTTATAACCGAAAAAAACCGATTTCGAAAAAACCGAAAAAACCGAAACCGGTTATTAGAAAAACCGGTTTTTTTAAAACCGGTTTTCTAATAACCGAAAACCGGTTTTAACCGATTTATTTGCATCTCTAATCCTGCTTGTTGTAATCTTTCTTCAATTCTTCTTCAATTTTTTTGGGTTGAAATTGAATAAGGGTCCAATGAAAAGGCTAGCTCACTAAAATGAGTTATTGATTTTAAAACTTACGAATGAATTATCATTATGGTTTGATAAATCTTTTCTACCGAAAATATTATAGAAAAAAAGAAAAAAAAAACTTTTGCCAAGTTAAAACATTTTTGAGATATTTTGCAAATTTCTTTGCACTAATAGATGTCGTCGCTAAAAGTTTAAGGGTGCTGAGAAGTAGAAGTTTCACAAAAAGTCCCGCTAAAAAGTTCAAACCTTATTACATATTGTTATTTTTGTTCCACAAACACTCCATATGGATGAAATACAGAGCTTAGGATAAATACGCAACAACATTTCTTAGGTATATATTTCTTTTATCATATATAAAAGTAACTAGGAGAAAAAGAAAACAAAAGCCTTTGTGCACACTCATTTCTTAGGTATATACGTATTTCTTTTGATAAGATTTTGTGCACACTCATGCAAAATATTTTTTTTTTTTGTAAAACAAAACAAAGCCTTCAAATAACTAGGAGAAAAAGAAAAAAATGTACATATTACTCGTTTATACTATACAACAGTAAAACACACTACTCAATCGTTTCTTTTTTACTTTACGCTGAGGTGCATACACATATCTTTTTGATTTTGTTTTTGTTGTACAATTACAACAACAAACCTGAAGTTCGATCGCGGAACGCTAGATCGCGAGTTGTATCGAGCACAAGTAGCAAACACGAAAGACTGCAAAGAACTGACAAATATAGGCACACGTTATACCCTCGTACCAAACCTTTATTAAAAACCCTAATAAAGCTATTACAACGAGGAAGAAAAATAAATAACTAGCATCCCTCCTCATCTCTATTTATAGGGATGAGGGGGTAGAATACTTTCCTAATTCGAATAGGAAACTCATTGCCTTGCAAGGCAAGATTAACTAATCCTAGTTATAGTCTATTCCTAATCTAAATTATAATGTACACTTAACCCCCTAACCTATGTTTAAATTTACTCATAATATTCCTACAATTTCCACCTTAGGAGTAACACTTAAACATAACCGATACTCAGCATCTTTTCCTCATGCTGGAACCTCGAACCGAGGACCACCTTGTCGACCAGGCATTGTACTTCAGTAATTTCCCTAGATTAGCTTTCATAGACTCCTTCACTTTCTTCTTTTTAGCAATATTACCCTTTGCACCATCTTGCTCAGGTACACCGATTACCGTAATGTTTGCCCCCACCTTTATACCACGGTGTACCTTTTCCTAGTCCTTTACCAAGCAGTCTGTGTTTGTCTTTTCTTCAAGTTGCTTGTCCTCCAACCGTCTTTGAGCCACGGCAGTATCATCGTTACTAACCTGAAAAACCTCAACTTCACGATCCCCTTGAGCTCCCTGCAGTTCCACCTCAAACCAAACACGTTTTTCATCTTGTACTCCATGGAATCATGTTTCAACACCAGGACCAAGTTGTTTGAACCCAACTTGTTTGTGACCAAGTTGTTTGAACCCAACTTGTTTAGAACCAAGTTTTTTGAACCCAACTTGTTTTGAACCTCCATGCTTATGTACACCAAAAGTTATCACTTTTGCTTCCAAAGTATACACACAGTTCTTTTTCCTGATCCCAATCATCATAACCCGACAACCTTTGATCACCTTGATTCTACCCATTTGCATCTTCACATTATAACCCTCTTTTTCAAGAGTACCCAATGAAATCAAACTTCTTCTTAACCCTGGAACATACCTGACATCTTTCAGTATAAAGCTTGATCTATCATGCAACTGTATCTTCATTTTTCATGTCCCTTTGATAGTGCATGTCCACCGAACCACCATCAAAACCCTCAAAAGTCATATAAGAAATCCCTCCTGTGTGTCATATGATAAGACCCACCTGAATCTATTACCAATTCAGCCATCTCATCATTCTCGACTACCACCAGGGCTTCTCCAAAGTAGGCGTTACCCTTGTCATCAGAAGAATCAGAATCCTGATCATGCTTACCCTTCCTGACGAACCCACTTGACTTCTTCATTGGACAGTCTCTCTTCAGATGATCCTTTGAATGACATATGAAGCACTTGAGTTTACCAGTTCCACCTGTTAATACAAATAATGTCTAAAAACGTTATTTATATTTTTCGACCTCTCAATGTTTTGATAATAACAAAATGTGAAAACGTTTATGAATTACTAATCATAAAATTCTATTTCTAAGATTAATCACTTAAGGTATGGATAAACAAATCATTAAACATGATTAGTGATCAAGAAAATATTTTCCTTAAACCATACATTTCTACAAATGTGTTTTTATAAAAATATAAAAACAAAATATTTATTCATTAAAAGAAATATTTTATTAAAAACATAAAATTTGAAATTCAAATTTCTCCCCCAAAATAGAAGGTTCTATAACAGATACAACCTTCACCACAAAAGGACAAAAAAGGGAGCGGAGTCTAATGAAGACCCCCTTTTAGGCCTGGCGGCCCCCCTTATATATAAGGGACCGCCACCAGCAACGGTCATTTTTTATCCCCTATAAATACTGGGCCACCCCATCTGAAAAATACAACCTCTTGCTACGAATTTTTTCAGATCTATTTTTCTCCCTTCTTCTTTTCTTTCTAAAACACATATCTTGATCACTAACATACCTTGATCTTGTTTCAAGTGATTACTTCTTTCTTTCTTCCTCCCTTCTTTTTCTTCTTCTAATCAAGTGCAAGAGAAGAACAATCATATTCTTCTATATACGAATTGTTATCAAGTGATCTCTTTTTCCTTGCTAAAAACCTTGTCAAGTTGTTTCTTAACTAACTTTATCGACAAGCCTTGATGTGGAGGTCGTAAAGGACTTCAGCAAGAAGTTTTACAACTCCCTAGGCAGTGTACCTAATCGTTGCAGTGTAGTATAGGCAAGACTCGGGGGGGTTGTTATCATCTCTAGGAGGAATATGGTTAGAAAGGCTTGGAACACGGTCTAACAGATTTTCTAGGGGTTGAGAGCGAAGATTCTATTTGTATTTTTTATATTTATAAAGAAAGCAGTAAAATCAATGGTTTAAGAGGTTGGTTGATTAACTACTATTTAAACTAATTATAATCTAAGCGACTGGTGATAACTTTAAGCAAAAAAAAAAACCAAATTAAAATTACCTAATCATTCATGCACTACTCCTCGGATGTGTTGCCTTGTCACACTCGTGATGATCTGTGTAAGTATTTCCTAAGTCATGAACGAATTACACGAACCCGCCGTCTATTTAATATTCCGTTAAGGCAACGCACAAGTAAGGTAGTATGAAGACTATTACAAGGCCCCTAAGAGTATATTAAATGCAATTGAAATATCTTAAGAGGAATCAACCATATAATGGGTAAGGTAGTATGAAGATTGTTACCGACGGTATCTTTTCTACACCGCTCGCGTTTCTCTAGACGTCTATGCCAATTTAATATCTTATGGCTAGTTTTCTAAAGCCTAACGCGCACATTCATCACAAGAAGCAACAGTAAAGGGATCTACAATCCAACTTTCATGCAATCATAAGAAAATACAAAGGAGGGTTTAACGGCCTAACATGTTATAAAGAGAGCAAGAACATAAATCAATCAAACAACACATAGACATATTGAATGATTAAAGATAGATAATCTTACTTGATTAAAACATGGATCAAAGTCAGTTACAATAGGGTTTTGAGGCCCTAAAGTCAGCCTAAAAGCTAACACAATACTTAGGGTTCGGCTCCCAAAAGTTATAGAAAGTTACACACCTAAAACCCTACATTCGGTTTAGTATATATAGAGAAATCGTCGCGACGACGTCCAGTTATAGTCGCAACGCCGTCACCAATGGAATCTTCTATATCTGATTTGAGTCGGTTACGTCCTGACGCCGTCGTCAATATCCTGACGCCGTCACTAGATAGATTGCGACGACATCGCTTTATGCTTGCGACGCCGTCTCCACGCTCTGTGAGTACAATTCTTTAAGAGATTTGGTGTAGGTCCATAGTCTTGTTCGTTTCTTCTCCAAATGAGCCCAACTCACGTGCATTTCTTTCAAATGCCATCCAAGTGCTAAAAACCAAAAAACAAACGATTAAGCACATAATCTGGGCATATTTGCATGATTTGAAGGGTTGAATGACCCCGAAATAGTGTATAAAATGACACCTCATCAAATACCCTACACTTGAGATTTGGAATATGGCCACTTCTTTCATCAATATATACCCTTACACTTAGGAATTGCTTATCCTTAAGCAAATGAGGCTTTTCTACTAGCAATAAGCAATTTTTAGGGGCATTGTAACATACCCTCTAATCGTTTACAACACAACCTCTTGACTCGTAATTAAATAGATGGAAAGTATTTTACTAGCACTTCACATAAGTGTTTGGGATTCTCTCTTTCACTCGGGTGTATAATAAATTATAACAACTATAGGAAACGGAAAATTAACACTCATTACTTGTCATAGCATATAAATTACCATAGGCTTGGTAAAGGATTAAACCTCCACCGCTAGGCGCAAGCATTATTCATTACTATCAAAGAGGTCTTTTCAAAGGGTTGTGGGGTGTAAATGTAAGATAACATTAACAGAAACGGAAACGGATGGGATATATTTGGAGAGTAACTTTTGGGTGAATTTGGAGTGAAAGGGTTAACTAATTATTTATACGAATACACGTTGGTTGGGTTGTTAAGCAAAGGACTCGAACAAAGATATACAAACTCTACACAACTCTACATCAATCTATTTCTTTTTCTTTTCTTGACTCTATGATAAACATAAACATAAGCAAATGGCAGCCCGTACATTTTTTTACTTTTTTTATATACATTTTTTTCCGTACACTTTTGCCCTGCCATTGCTTAAACATATAATACATCATGGGCGTTTATAGATACACCCTACACTTGAACTTTTACATACTTTACAAATGAACTATTCTATGTCCCGAATTAAGATGGATCAACATAACATGGAGATTATCTGACAAATATATGGGGGTATTGACTTAACTTTTCTTCCCTATTCTTCCGCGAAATAAATACTATCATGAATCCTAATCGTCCCAAAACTGTATTTACAAGGATAAGGACTTAGCAACCGTGTACTCAATAATTAACTTGGGTTGAAACAATAATGTACTAAAGGTGAGTACATACAAGGTAGGCAAAGGCAATTTGGGTGTAACGATTGGTTTAAGGGTTAACAATGCTCTTCATTAATAGTCCGGCTTAACCAAAAAATTACGAGAACCGTAAAAAATGATAGGCTCGGAGGGTTGTACTAGGGGTATCATACACTAATAATGAGTGCATGGCAAGGGTGTGAGATAGTTATATGATCAATGTGACCATCATAACAATTACAGGTTTAAAACATGGGTTAATCCTAGTGCTTCTTTTCTAGCAAATCCTAATACTCACTATGCGGTCTCAGAATGCATCACAAAAACAAGTTTTGGAATTTAATATACTATCAGTACACTCATATAGTTTAATACCGATACCAATGCTCCAGAAATGGCAACAAATACTATACGTACACATCTGTAACGATGGAATAGACACATATGACTGCATTCGAACCTTAACTCGAGAAAGCTAAAGGTTTAAACTATCTTGGGTATCAAAAATGGATACCCGAATTCTTAAAGATCTAAAGGCGAACCTCACATTTTTAGGGTGAAATTCTGAGGGTTTTTGTGCTAGTCATATAAATTTCTATCCACAAGACGCTATTAATACTCGGTTT
>BQNB010017701.1:0-21036 GCA_026074375.1 Tanacetum coccineum | reverse complement strand
AAATCAAGTAAGGATCGGGGAATACGCGCGCGTGGATATCAGATAGCGATGAAGGATTCTGTATTTAAAAATAAAAGAAAAGAAAACCTTTAAACATTGTGGTTATAAACTATGTTTTGAAAATGACACAGTTCCCTATAACCTTGGCTCTAGTACCATCTGTAACACCCCCAAAATCATGTCGCAGTGGAAAGGTAACAATGGGGTGCTACGTCAAAGTACAAAAATTAAGATATAGAAAACGACCTTAAATGGACGTTAAAAATAAGTTTCATTCAATGTCATTACAAAAGATCAGAGTTTTCACGTTAGGTCCCATAGTTTTGTTAAAAAGACATTAAGATTTTATAAGACAAAAGTTTCATTGAATTTAAGAAATCAGAATCCCTCTAATAGATATCCGTCAACGGCACTAATCCAAAGCTTATAATTCAGCACCATGAGATTATACTTTTTTGCTAAAAACTGTCAACACAAGGTTGAGTGAATTCATAGGTTTATCTGGATAATAGCATTGGACCACAAGATTTATAAGTAATAAATAGTGACTAGAAACACATTTCGATATTCCAACAATTTGTATTATTGCCTATAAGATCATGACACCGAACTTAATCGTAATAAAACTGTAATCAAACAGTACTCGAGGTTTGTGCCCCCCAACACGGGATACAGTTACAAAGTTACAAAAAATATCCTACGGAATTTTCTCAATACAGATGTTGCCAAACATCCTACGAATTTTCTTTCGAATGTCAAAGGCTGTCATTGGTGTCAACTAGAAACCACAGCCTAGACGGGGTTGGTCAGGTCCGATAGATTATCCATAACACTAGCGTCTAAAACCAGCAGTAATTATACGGTCATGATAAAGGTGGTTTAGCGGCAGAAGGGTACTTTAGGCATATGTAAATAGGAAATAGCATAAAGTTTTGAAATTATGTGTCCAAAGAAATACAGAATGTAATCTCCCTGAATTTAATAAAACAAGTGTAAAAAAGGGGGCTACGAACTCACCTTGATGTGAATGGTAATAAAAAGTACTTCCAAATTGGAAATTGGCGTTACGAAAGAAATCCGAAGGCAAAATAATCCTATATAGGTCGTATAAGTACTAAAAACTCTGTATTATTTATTGTCGTATGCTCATAATACTAACGTTCGTTCGGGTATATAATTAAGAGGTCATGTAGTGAGTATGAGGTAGCTAGGACACTTTAATCGTAAACCCAACAACTCGTCGATACGCCACCCCGAAGAGGCCTCATATGGAAATCCTAGTAATATAGCACTTTGCTTTACTACCACATATAGGTTCTTATATAGTTCCATCACCATCTAATGTTTTGTTAAAATTGTTGTTTAATTAGTAAAACTTTATAATTACCGTCTTTAGTAAAAAACTAACATAAGGCTTTTGCGTTTTTTTTAAGCCTGATTTTGACGTTTCTTATGCCCACATTTCGTATTTAGGAGTATTATCTAATTTGCATTTTCGATATTTTGACCCTCTGGTGAACAGTAACTTTTACTGTTCACATCAGACATGAGTTTTATTTAAATCGTATTTGTTGTCGTAAAACCCTGTGTAATGTCGTATTTTATTCGTTATAGCTCCGTTTTTAACGTTTCTTTCCTCGAGCCACGAGCTCGTAATTGAAAGTTATATAATTGTTATGAGACGTTTACAAAAAATTTAACTTCTGTCATGAACTGTAACTTTTATATAAAATAGTTTTTTTATATTTTTTTTTTTTTTTTTTTTTTTTTTTTTTTTTTTGGATAAATTTTTTTTTTTTTTTTTTTTTTTTTTTTTTTTTTTATTTTTTTTTTTTTTTTTTTTTTTTTTTTTATTTTTTATTTTTTTTCTTTTCTTTTTTTTTTCTCTTTTTTTTTGTTTTTTTTGCTTTTATTATTTTTTTTCTATTTTTATGTTTTTATAAAAGATATTTATTGTAGTAAAAACTCTGCGAAAAATTTTATAAACTAGTTCGTTATTAATTAAAAAATTACGATTCTTATCATTTTGGAATCCTAAAAATATGTGATTATTGTTAAAAATACTAAACTAGCTGTTTGATATAAGTTTCATAAAAGTTATTTTATAAACTCCGTTTAATTAACGTATAACTTGTTTTTACCGTATCTTTTTCGTTATTAATCCGTTTTTCGAGTTTCTTATCTTTTTGGAATCGTCATGAGATGTAGTATTTATAAGAAATATAAAAATGATGGGCTCTTATTTTTCGAATTTTAACTACAGCAACTTTTGAATATTTTTAGAAAAATATGTTTAAAACTTGTTTTTATAACTTTTTAGTTTAACCACTTTGTTACTAGTCCATTATAACACTTATTATCACATGTCTTACATCCTTAGAGTCTGTAGTCCATGATTTATTTGCAACACATTAAACAATGAAATTAGGTGTACTAAATTATATTACAAGCAGAATATATTTTACATGTTTAAATAGTAACTAATGGCGGATTACACTACATAGAAACTTATATACAAATAAAATGATAAATGTAATGATATAAAGGGTTTTAGATACATTAATGAGATGTCATGATGATGAACAAAAGTATCAAATCTTGTTTAGTTATAAAAACCAAGCTTGACTCTAGAAATTTAGTTTTCAAATGAATAATCATATCTTCCCTTTTCTTGCTTAACACTTGCAAATGGTTAACCAAGGCTTCAAACCATTTTAGTAGGTCTTAGATATGTTGTATGTAGGTGTGTATAGGTTGAAGAAAATTTTGTATGGATTGCTTAGAGGGGGGGGGGGGGTTGAGCCGTGAGCTATATGGAGCACCAAGGAAGAGTTTTTGTTGAATTTTAGCTAAGTGTTTATGTATATGTGTTATCTCTTTCTAGTAATACATGTATATATGGAAGTCTTGGTCAAGGAGACATAAAAGAGGGTCTTAGGGATGGGTCTATGGTCCTTGGTCTTGGTCTTTGGTCAAAGAGACAAGGTATGGGTGTGCTTAATGAATATGTGATGTGCATTGACCAAATGGAAGAGTTTTCTTATATTTCTTGTATATATTGCAAAATTTTCGGCATACATATGATATATATGATATATTTTGTAACTTTTATGTATTGGGTATAAAAGTGGGTATTTGTTGAAGCGTAGAAAAGTTTTGGTGGTTCCGGGAGTGCCTAAACGCAATTTATCGCGAAACGTATTTAATTTACGTAACCAACAAAAATAAAATATAAAAGTTAATTATTACTTTTGAAAAAAATAATATAATGATGGCTGTCATAACTTTAATTCTGTTTGGTGCCCGTTTTACGTTGATTGTTGTTTTTTAGTTTACGCGATTTACGTCATTGATTTAAATTAATGCGAACGCGTTTACGAGAAAGATTAAAATAAAATAGTGAATATAAATAGCGGTCATAATATGACTGAAAATACGAATGTTTTTGTTTTTACAGGTGGGTAATTCTCCTCTTCAACATCAGTACCCTCGCCTCTTCCGTCTAGCCTTGAATAAAGAATGCTCCATTCGAGAGTGTTGGAACAACGGATGGTGTTTAAACTAGTCTCGTCCAATTTTGAGTGGTACGAATGCTAATCACATCGTAACCCTCTATAACCAGCTAGCCAATTACTCGCTTAATGAATCTGAAGATGCATGGATTTGGTCCTTAGGGGTGCCATTTTTCACGGTTAAAACCACTCGCGAACATATTGATCAATGCTATCTTCCTAACGGTGGCCTGGAAACAAGGTGGAATCGTTATCTCCCAAAAAAGATCAACATTTTCATCTGGAAAGCCCTTCGAGATCGTCTTCCAACTAGGTGGAATCTTAGTCGGAAAGGGATAGATGTGGATTCTCTTTTTTGCCCGGTTTGCGACTCTGGGATCGAAACAATAAATCATTCCATATGGTTCTGCTCTCTTGCCACAACTGTTTGGCATAGAGTTTTTGTTTGGTTAGACATATCTTCTCCCAGCCCTTCCAATCTCTAGGACTTCTACAAATGGCTCGATGATTTGCATATTTCGTCTCCACGTAAATCTATCTTGGAAATTATATGCGGAGTTGTTCTATGGTCGTTGTGGAATTTCCGAAACGAATTGATTTTTGTCACTGTTCCGCCTAAACGTTGTACTTTAATTGACAAGATTGTAGATTATTCGTATAGATGGTACTCTACTAGGAACAAATTGTCTTCCATCACATGGAACAATTGGCTTCGAAACCCTTTAGAGGTTTCTACTTTGTAATCGTTTTCCTAGCTTCTTGCTAATTTCTAATATAATTCCGCTGTTAAAAAAAAGTTTTGTTTTAAACTTTTAATCAAGGTTACAATGTGCCAAAGTTTTAATAAGATAAAGTTATTATTTAACATAATGATGTACTATAAGTTTGTATCTCAAGATTTGCTTCATCATTAATGGAATATTAATATAATTTTTTCTCTAAATTAGGTTGTTAGCTTGTCGGCTGGATGAATGTTGACATAAAAAACATCAATATCTTGCGAAACTTCTAACATCGATACCTTTTTGAAAATGTATGGGAACTGTGAAGTATACATATCGTTTAACAACTCTGATTTTATGTATCAGAACTAAATCACTAGAATGCATGATTGAATTTTTAAAGTATATGCTTTTAGCTGGTTTAGCAATACTGAATAGTTGTTTGTATTGATTTTATGTGTTATTTTTACGAGAAACTTGTACCTATGTATGCAAAGGAATATAAAAAAATGTGAAAGTTTTGTTTAACTGCGTCATTATAATTTGTTTATTTCACTAGCATAATAACCAATTTGAAATAAAAGCATGAGAACAATTATTTATAATATATGGTCATGATTAAATACTAATATAATAATTAGTGATCAATATGGATTATACTATAATTAAAAAACAATCATTCTAAAATTTATTTAAAATATAGTCAAGTATACTGTTGCAATCTTACTTATTTAAATATTAGTCAATATGCATTATGATACATCATTTTAATAGTTGCTACGTTATGGGTTAAAGCATACGTTAGAATCCATGTACTAATGCCAATACGTGTCATTGTCAAGACTCACGGGAGAGCTGTTAAAGAAATGCATGGTATCGTATTTCACTTTTACTTTTATATACCACCTTTTTATCTCTATATGCTTCAAAAAGTTTAAACATTTACATAAGTCAAATATATTAGAGTTTATCGAACCATGCTGTAGGTTTCATGGGACATCAAAAACTTAGTATATCCAATTACTTTTTTCATTTCATACTATTTATATACAAAGCTTAGAAAATTGTATTAGATGATAAGCTTGTTTGTGGGTTTAAGGTTGCTAGTTTTCATCACATTTAATTTTTGGATTAGAATCCTCTAAAGTTGAGTCAAACATGATACATCATGTTCACCAATCACAAATAAGTTAAATATATAACCACATTTCTTTTTAATCAAAAATCAGTGCCTATAATTTTATTTCTCCCCCCCCCACCCCCCCCCCCCCCCCCCCCTCCAACAACCCAAACTTTAACATGATGTATCATGTTGACCACAACTTTGAGAGAATCTTTGTTCCTTAATTTTTTATTTTGTTGTTTCAGTAAACATGTAACGTACGAAGTTTTATAATCCATCTTAACTTAGTATCAGAGATGTTTTGATCATCAAACCTCAGTAGCTACGTTGAGCCTCTTCCTCAAAGCCATGATATTTAAGCCTAAGCTCATTTGTGAATTGTGAATCTAAGGTTTATTTGTTTAATTATGGAGGATAAGAAAAAAAAAAGATTATGATTCAAAAGGATTTTACCACTGCACATAAGAAGTCATTTTGTGGGTACAATGTAGAGGTGGGCAAAAAAACCGAAACCGAAAAAAAAACCGAAACCGAAACCGATCAACGCCGGTTATTGACCATAACCGGTTCCGGTTAGGGAATAACCGGCGGTTAGTAACCGGTTATGGATTCTAGCCGTTTGCCGGTTGGAAAACCGGTTAGTAACCGGCCCGGTTGGGTAGTAACCGGTTAAAAATTATAAACGTTGAGCAGCTACTGTAAAGGGACAAGCAGACAAGCACAAACCTGCACTTGTAAGGTAATAACGTTTAGATTTTTTTGCCCGTTATTTTTGGCTTTATGGCATCTTCTACCCTTCTTTAATTTAGTATAAATACTTATGTTGCCTTTTTACAACAATCAAAACTGTCAGCAGGAACTGTGTACTACCAGTAGGAACTTTGTACTGCCAGTAGGAACGAGTAAAACACAAAATTAAGAATGTAAAACAAAAATTAAGTAAATTAAGAATGTAAAACAACTTAAGTAAATTAAGAATGTAAAACACAACTTAAGTAAATTAAGAATGTAAAACAAAAATTAAGTAAAAAACTTACTTCAATTGTAGTTTATGAAATTCCACGGTTTGTAGTTTATGAAATTCCACGGTTCTTGAATCTGACTTTGGGGTTGAGCGTGTGTGTTTTGTGTTTTAGATATGACGGCCCCCAAAATATGGTATTAACATAACTTAGTCGGTATGTCGGGCCAGGTCGGGATTAATTCGGTTTTGCTCAGCCCTAACTCACTCAGTAACATTTTTGTGGCATGAAAAAATAACCGGTTAGTAACCGGGTTTTCTAACCGTAACCGGTTACTAACCGGTCCCAACCGGTTAGTATCGGTTGGGGTTTTTCGGGGTCAAAAGTCCAACCGGTTACTAACCGGTTTTTGGTACTAACCGGGTTGACCGGGTTTGACCAAAAACCGGTTACTAACCGGTTACGGCAAAAAACCCGATTTGTACACGGCTAGTACAATGTTATAAACTTTTTTTGGATATAACATTGCTCTTTTCTAAATGCTCATTTTTCAAGCATTTAGCATTTTTGTTTAAATGCTACTATTATAATTACAGCTACATTATCGAACACTCTTTAGTATAAAAAACAGCCAGTGCAAACTACTACTGTTAACTGCTATTGCTAACTGCTACTGCTACTGCTAATGCTACTGTTACTGCTACTGCTACTGTTAACTGCTATTGCTAACTGCTACTGCTAACTACCACCGCTCGTTTCACTAAACATACCCCATCTCGAAATAACATTATTTGACTATTAGAGCTTCAATATTATTTATTACGCAGTAAGGTTGTCATTTACACGAAGATAGCTTGAACAGATATACTTTTGTGGTGATACAATAGGCATTCTCACATTTGTATTGCTCATAAAACAGTTATATATTTTTCATAAGTTTATGTTCTAAATTCTGTTCTTTTTCCCATGAACTTGGTTAATTTTTTAATTTTTTCCAAATTTACTCCCGGTTATGTTTGCTGAAGGTTTCAAGGTATTTTCGTTCGTTCTTGAACGATAAGGTTAAGTTTATCTACTTGGTTTGATTGGATTTTCCAACTCAAAACATGTATTGTATAATCTATTATTTTATTTAACTTGTTGCTTAGCTGTATTTTGTAAATAATATCTTAATTGTGGGTTTAAAACATTATAAAATGTTATCATGGACCACAACTTCACAATTAACAATTTTATACTCCCTCCATCTCTAAACAAGTGTCCACTATTGACTTTCCAAGTCATTCTTATTCAACTTTGACCTTAAATTATTTTGTTTGTGTTATATAATACTTGATGAAAATCATATCTATGAAAATACTTTGAAAACTAATCCATTCATATTTATTTTTGCATCAAGTATTATTATTAACACAATCAAAATAATTTAAGGTCAAAGTTGAAGATGAATGACTACGAAAGTCAATAGTCAGACACTTATTTAGAGACGGGGGGAGTATATTTTTACGTATAGGTAATATAGTTCTAACGTTTGCAATCTAGTTTAATTAACGAGGTCCGTTCAAGTGATTTGAGAGATTGGTGTACCCTATCTTATGATCGGAGCTTAGCCTCCGATGCTATACATATGATAATGCGAAGTGTTTATTGGGGTAAAGTCCACCAGACTAGCGTAAAAAAAATCCGAAATACACAACGAGTTACCCAAACGAAGCCAAGATTCCGATTATAGAACAAGGCTTGTGTTAAAAGACATAATTATATATTTTGTGGACCCAATAAGGATAAATGGTTGTCCTTTATTACCGCTCGTGCATAACCGCTGCACATGCGCACAATCTCAGAGCCTGCGCAAGACGCTCTCGTATTAGCTAGCGAGATCATGCTCTTCTCATCCAATCTGAATGAGACACGTAGCAAAGTCTAGGTCATTTCTAGGGTTTGCCTATAAATAGTCGGCTCACTTTCACAAAAGAGGTATGTTTTTATTCCTTTACTACTTTCTCTCTCTAAACAGTTACCACAATGTCATCTGATTCTCACGCAGTGCCAGTTCGAAGGTCCGCCCTACGCTTCGTGTAAACCCAAGCGTTTTTACTTTTTGTCTTTATTACGATATAACTCATACACGCATTGAAGTATCCCAGCCCTGACTCTCTGTGCAGGCTATGTTCAAGAAGGTATGCAATCATTGTACGATTCAGTGGCACACCCGGTGGGACCGCGAAATACTAATTGTAGGGTCTCCTTACAACTTCTACCTAGTTTCTTCTATCTTTACAACATCATGGTGATGGAAGTTGACACAACACCCTCATCACCAACACTCATGACGTCAGTTGTGGTAGCTCCCGAAGGGGAGGAGAGAGATATCGTAAGAAAACCACAACTCACTACACCATTGAATCCTGCATCAAACATAACCTCAAGTATCCAAACACAACTTGTGACCCCAGTACACCCTGACGTACAAGCGGTGACAAGCTTACGTTGATGAAAACTATTCGCTTTAGAACTCTTTATGAGAAGAAGAATGAAGGGAAATAAGGTTACAACGGTATAGCAATCATTTAGGCTAATCAAGTGATGATGTAGTGATGAAAGGGGATATGAAGCCCGCCTGGTTTCCAATCACAGTCCTTCAGAGAACTGGAGGGACAAGTAGCGTAAGGTATTCCCCCGTTATTAGTTGCTCATCTGCATGAAACGAAAAGAAGAAGGAGGACATTGTCACCAAGAGAGGCTCCAGTCGTTCATGGAGGTCCTACGAATGAGGCTCCTCACCAGAACCAGTAGTTTAACATCTTGGGTAAAAATGGTACGAGCAGTCATCTCGAAAGGTCAAAACCTAGGAAGAGCCATATGAACCCTCCAAACAATGTGTATCCTTTGAACAATTCATACCCTCACAATTAGGTGTATCCTCCGAACAACGTGTATCCTCCGAACAATGTGTATCCTCCGAACAACTCGTACCCTCCAAATCACGTATATCCTCTGAACAACGTGTATCCTCCAAATAATGTGCATCCTCCAAACAATATGTATCCTCCGAATTTCTAGTATCCCCCAAATGGAGTGTACCCACCATACAACGCTTAATCTTCAACCATCCTTCGATAATGGAGTATCCACCAGAGGAATAGATATGGGCAAAGACCGCAAGGCATGACAATTTGAGAGGAGGACACTAGAATGATACCTATATCCCATCACTACTAGTAAAGTGGATCAAAGAGTATCAATTTCCTGACGGACTAAAAGTTCCGCCCCACGTAGGATATTACGATGGGAAACGAGAGCCAGATAATTTCTTACACGTTTTTGAGGGATCAATGAGGATGGAGAAGTGGGCCATGCCAGTGACATGTTATATGTTTGTTTATATATTGATGAACACAGCAAGGGTCTGGTGGAATAAACTTTCGAAGGGAATGGTTACAAGTTTTGAGGAATTAAAAATAAGGTTTTGGACACATTTCAATCAACAAATTAGACGGGCCAAAACTAATTTAGCGGTAACCCGTTACACTAACGATACAACCCAAATCACAAGACTCAATGAACATCAAATCGTTATTAGTAACGTTCATATCCACTGAGCTTCCTGAAAGCTACAATGGACTCAAAGTCATCCTCATGTCAACACCTTCCAAGGGAAGACCAGTAACTTTCATGGATAGCAGCCTTAGGGACAAAGCCCAAAACGGAAGGTTATGGGAGGGCTCTAGAAAAAAAGAGGGATACGCGAGATAGATTCAGCCTTTATAAGGAACCTAACCATGGGATCTTGCAAAACCTTACAAAGGGTCCTAGGGAAATCCTCGTCTTAGAAGAGTTAGGGAAAATGTCTGTGAAACCTCCAAAGATGGTGTTAAAAGCAAGGGATACTTCTAAATACTGCGAATTTCACCAAGACTATGGTCACGATACCAATTCCTGCAGAGAACTGAAAAATCAAATAGATAAAGCAGGCAAGTCAGGCAAGTTGGCTCATTTTATAAAGGGAATCAGGAAAGGAATGGCAAAACAGACGGCGACTAAACTAGGACGAGTAGCAAGCAACCGATTGTTAAAGCTGAGAGAACGATTACAGAGGAAAGAAGAACATCCTGATGGGTTAGGAGTTGTGAATACCCATCAACATTATAAGGCGCTTCAGATTCATAAGTGTAGAGAAGTTGATATTTCCCTGATGAACGAGCTCATTCAGTGGACCCAAAATACTTATTAAGCGTTTTAGTATACGATGCAAGTGGGGAAGTGTTCTTTTAGAAGAGGTTGCATTACTGCGATTTTCATTTTGAACAAGATTCATAAAGCTCCTGAAAGAAGTTAGTGAAAGAAGAAAAGAGGTGTACACCATGCTCTTGGGATTCTCCAACGAGCAGGTTAACCCGTTGGGATAAATCAGCCTCAAGTTAATAGTAGGAGAAGCTCCACATCACAGAAGCAAACATAAAACGTTCCTGGTAGTATGATCCGATTCTTCACAAAACATGCTTTTCGGAAGAACCGCCATTACAAAGCTGGGGATGATACCATCCACAATGCATTCGGCAGTACTATATTTCTTAGAAACACAAAAAGTATCAGTCACTTCCAATAATAGTTAGTCAAAGCCCGTAGTGTGACAACCCGTAAATTTCCGATCAATATTTTAGCCGTTTTCGTTTGATAATTTGAATTTTTAATGTTTCGTTAAATTTTTACGGGTAACCGGGAAGTTGTTCCGTTATTTACTAAAAATCATTGCCGGAAGCGATCCGTGCATCCAATCATCGTAGTTTTTCGTCAGTAGACGCGTTTTTACGTTTTTAATAGAATTTAAATTTCTAGAAATTTTTTGTGATGGTGTTATTCGTTTTCGTTATTTGAGCTATTCAGATATAAAATAAGAACCTATGATGCATTGAAGTCTTGGAAATTAATTCTAAACATGTATGGACTTGTTTAACTAGAATGTTGGAGTACCATTTTGGTCCCCCGTCTCCTTTGTCACGTCCAAAACAAAAAAAAAAACCTCCATTATGAACCTTGGATGCCAAATTTGAATTTCAAACCATAAGACAAGATTTCCAACTAGCTATTGTCCTTGCTAAATTATGATTGGGAGATCATTTTGGTCCTCTCTCCCCTTTGTCCTATTACATGAAACACACACACTTACACACTTTTAGTGTGTGAAGCAATTGTGCATATATACCACTTACATCTTATTTTCTCATTCATATCACAACACTTAACATTTGAGTTTTCTTTTCTCTCTTGTTCTTCCTAACCTATAAAAATACATACTCACATAACATACATTCATAAATTTTCCAATCTTGATCAAAAACCTTTGAAGATATTGTTCGTGGTTAATACTTTTTGTATTCGGGTTAATTATAAACAACGTTTGGGTTGTTTCTAGTCATCAATCATCCTTCTAAACCACCTCTTTTTGTAAGTCTCTTAATCTTTTTAAAACTTGTACTTTTATGATCATCTTAATGCATACATACTAGTTGTACAACTTGTTTCGTAAAAATAAAGATTTTGAAACTACGTAAACCTTAAAAGGTTATACCTATTGCTCGAAAATAATGAAAGAAAATATAAGGAAAGTATAGTTTTGTGATCATGGTTATTTTCATGTAATAAAAATGTTAGCTTATGGCTTATTATGTTCGGCTTATGAGAATAAGCTTTTGGAAAAGCTTATTTTGATTTTATTGAGCTTAATGGGCTTATGTTTGGTTCGGACCAACTAGAAAAGAAAGGAAAAGTGTTTGTTTAGCTTATTTTGTTTCGGATTATATTTATTGGCTTATTTTTCTAGCTTATTTTGAAAGGACAAATGGTGAACTTATTCGGCTTAATAAATAAGCCCGAATATGGCTTGCTTGGGCTTTTAGCCGCGTCCCACATCCAAGGCCCAACACCACGAGCTTATTCTTGAGCTTAAGTGGTTCGGCTTATTTTACTAGGGCTTATCGAGAGCTTATTGTAGCTTATTGATGAACCGAGGACTTGTTCGATGCTTATTGGCTTAACGGACTTAATAAATGGGTCCATGAGAGCTTATAAGATTTTGGCCCAACACACAAGCCTAAAATGTGACTTAAGACCCACGGTTGGCTTAATGGGTCTTTGTCTTGGCTTATTGTGAGCTTATTGATAGCTTATTATTAAGTCTCGTATTTAATATTTAAGAGTTTTGCTTATCAGACTATATGGATAAGTAAAGCTACATTTTTGGACTTAACGAGCCAAGGCCCAACATGAATACAATACACCAAGGCATAAAGCTATGGTGTAGCTTATTGAATAAGTTCATGAATAGCTTATTTAATAGTGTACGACTTAGACGCTATACGTTTGACTTATTTTGAACGTTAGACATTATGAATAATAAAAATTAGGCTTATTGGGTCTAAAAGCCGAATAAGAGGTCCGAATGGTCTTTTGACTAATTATAAAAGAGATTGATGACGTATAGTTTGTAATTATGAAAAGTAGATTGAAAGTGATTTGAAAATGGTTTTTAAATAAAGTCTACAACTTTGGAAAACGTGTAAATACGAACGGGCCATGCCGAAATTTTTATAAATTATTTATACTTAGAAAATACTAGAAAACGCACATATTGCTTTTGTGATCATAATTGCTTTTGATTATAATGCCGAAATATTAAACTGCTTTTAAAGAGTAGGTTAAATGACCCAAATATTGCTTTTGTCTAGGTAGAAAAGCCCATTTGCTTGAGGACAAGCAAATCCCAAGTGTAGGGGTATTTGATGAGGTGTCATTTTATACACTATTTCGGGGTCATTTAACCCCCTAAATCATGCAAATATTCCCAGGTTATGTGCTTAATTGTTTGTTTTTAGGTTTTTAGCACTTGGATGACATTTGGAGAAAATACACGTGACTTAGGCTCATTTGGGGAAGAAATGGACAAGACTACGACTCTAAACCAAGTATCTTGAAGAACCACGCATACAGAGCATAGAGACGGCGTCATGTGTTTCAAGCGACGGCGTCAGGATGTTTAAAGTGACAGCATTAGAACATGACTGACCTAAAGAAACCCTAGAAGATTTTGTGTCACGAGATTGATGTACACCCCAAAAAAGGTCCGTCCGATTTGCGTCTGGGGGTGTGACGTCATGAATATCTCAATTAGCAAAGCATAAGAACGACCTCTAAGGGTACGTTTTGAAAATAAACACCGTTGTATAAATTTTAAAAATATTAATATGTTTACATGATCCAAATTTAAAAGATTCAGAGTTAGAATGCGGAAGCTAAATAAGTTCAAAAGGTATTTTAAGACGTAGATAAATTTTGGTAAAACCCCCCGGTGGGCAAATAGGACTTCCATAAATCAAGCCACCGAATCTTTGCTAAGACCTGAAAAAAAAAATGCTTAAACGTTCAACATAAGTTGCGTGAAACTATCGGTTTAGTTCAAAAATAATTACTGTGGACCAAAGATTATCAAAAAAACGTAAGCGACAGTTATAGGAGAAACCACTTCAATATAAGAGGCATTTACATAGCACTAGCTCATGACACGAGCTAATACTGAAGATAGCATGTACACTGCTATATAAGGCTTGCCCTTCAGGTGTCTGACCAAAGACCACCTAACTAGTTTCGAATGACATATATCCGTTAGTTTTTAGCAAACTCGAACTAGTAAGTGCTTTCTTTCACCCGGATAGGATAATTAGTCCCAATAGATCTAATTATTACACTCGCGCTCACTTAACCAAACTAGTCGGTTAAAGGTGAAAAATGTTCATGATATTCAGGCAATAGTGTCTAATCGTCTACATAGGCCAAACATGTTAAACGGGAAAATTTCTACTTTATTTTCGTACTTGTATTAGTTTTAACAGCAAGCAACGTTTCTCACCCTAAAGTTATAAAATGTATGTAAAATAGTAAAAAGTGGTCTATGAACTCACCTTGATTGGTTATTGGAAGTAGTGATAGTCTAGACGTAAAGTCATCGGTTGTAACGAACGACGGTTGTAAAGACAACCTATGAAATGAAGGTTTGGTTTTATATCGGAGTAGTGTAGAATTTACGGATATGCATGAGTTATATATAGTGTACTTTTGCTAATTGTTTTCTCAAAAATTATATGTTTGTGTCGTATGTAAATTAAATGGTTTTCATAAGCTAAAAGACTAATAATAGTTTGTATATTTAATATTACCTACATTATATGTCTAAGTAAAAATATTATTATATTATACACAACCTATATATATATATACATAATATATATATATACAATATTACTATACACCTATATAGATACACTATATACATATAATATATAATTACATATATACATATACATATATATCATTATATATTCTACATATATATATATATACATATATATATTCTATCATATATTTATATATCTACATAAATAATATATACATATATTTATATTATACATATATATATATATATCTTTATATATATATATATAGAGTATTAATATTGTTTGGCACTTTATTCTATTCTCATGTATCAAGTTTTATATGTGCTTTTTAGTATTTTCTAGTATAAAATAATTTATAAAAAATTTGGCATGGGCCGTTCGTTTTTCAGTATTTTCAAAGCGTAGACTTTATTAAAAACCTTTTCAAATCATTGCATCTATTTTCATAATTACAACTATACTTCTTCAATCTCTTTTATAATTAGTCAAAAGACCATTCGGACCCTTATTGGGTTTTTAGCCCAATGAAGCCTAATTTTTATTATTCGTAACGCTCTAACGTACAAAATAAGTCAAAGTTATAGCGTTAAGTCGTACGCCTATTATATATATATATATTAAATATATTATATTATATATATTATTATTATATATATATATATATATATATATACATTTATAAATATATATACACGTATATATATATATATAAATATATATATATTATATAATAGTGCTGTTACGATTTTAGCCGCTATACGTTTGACTTTTTTGAACGTTAGACGTTACGAATAATAAAAAATTAGGCTTATTGGGTCTAAAAGACAAATAAGGGTCGAATGTCTTTTGACTCAATTATAAAATAGGATTGATGATGTATAGTTTGTAATTATGAAAAGTTAGATTGAAGTGATTTGAAAATGGTTTTTAAATAAAGTCTTACGACTTTAAAACCGTGTAATAGAAACGGGCCATGCCGAAATTTTTATAAATTATTTCTACTTTAGAATAATATAGAAAACGCACATGATAAAAAACTTGATACATGAGATCGAGATAAAGTGTCCGAACATATGTAATATATATTCTATATTATGTATATATATATATATATATCTATGTAATGTTATTATATATATGTATATATATGTATATTATATATATGTATATGTATCTATTATATATATATGTATATATATAGTGTATATCTATATGTGTATATCTCTTATATATATATATATATATATATATATATATATGTTATATATATATATTATATCTATATATATATATATATATATATAATAATCTATATATATATATATATATATATATGTGTGTATATATAATATTTATTTTTACTTAGAATATTATTGTATGTAATATTAATATACATACTATTATAATTCGTTTTACTTATATGAAACATTTTAATTACTATCTGATCAAAACATTAATTTTTAGGAAACATATTAGCAAAAGTACATAGTTAACTCATGCATTATCCGTAATCTACACTACTTCGATATAACCTAAAACTTCATTTCATAGGTTGTCTTTACGAACCGTAGTTCGTTTACGAGTGATTTAAAGTCTGACTATTCACTCCTTCAATTAACAATCAGGTGAGTTCTTAGCCCCATCTTTATCATTTTGACTTAATATGTTTTATAACTTAGGAGTGAAACATTGCTTGCTTTTAAAACTGGATACAAGCACTATACGTGAGAAATTTCCTGTTTACATGTTTGCCTAAGTAGCGGATTAGCCCACTATTGCTGAATTATCTGAACAGTTAATCACCTTTAATCCGCTAGTTGGTTAAGTTGAGCGCGAGTGAATAATTAGATCTATTGGGACTAATTATCCCTATCCGGGTAGAAGCACGACTAGTGTCGCGTTTTCCAAAAAACTAACGGTATCTGTCATTGTCGAAAATAGTTAGGTGGTCTTTGGTCGGACACCTGGAAGGGCAAGACTAATATAGCAGTGTACATGTATCTTTTCAGTATTAGCTTCGGGTGTCATGAGCTTGTGGCAATGTAATGCTTTTATGTGCATTTGTATCTCCATATAACTGTGATACGTTTTGATAATCTTGTGGTCCACATTAATTAGTGTTTGAACTAAACCTATCGATTGTTCACAACTTTATGTTGCCGTTTTAAGCGTTTTTTTCAGGTGCTTATCATGGATTGTCGTATATGCTTGACTTATGTGAAGGGTCTATTTGCCAGGGGCCCTGGTTTACCAGGAAATTTATCTTATGTCTTTAAATTACCGTTGTTGAATTATTTAAGCTTCCGCATTTTAACTCTTGAATCTTTTTAAATTTGTTATCGATGTAACTTATTAATATTTTAAATTTATGCAACGGTGTGTTTATTTTCAAAAACGTACCCTTAGAAAGTCGTTTCTTTATGCTTTGTACTTGAGATTTTCGAGTGAGTCAGCCCCAGACGCTAAATCGTGACGGGCACCTTATTTGGGGGTCTGACATGTGACATCAATCTCGTGACACTCAAATTCTTTAGGGTTTAGGTCAGTCATGTTCTAATGCTGTCACTTTAAACATCCTGACGCCGTCGCTTGAAACACATGACGCCGTCTCCATGCTCTGTATGCTTGGTTCTTCAAGATACTTGGTGTAGAGTCGTAGTCTTGTCCATTTCTTCCCCAAATGAGCCTAAGTCACGTGTATTTCCTCCAATTGCCATCCAAGTGCTAAAAACCTAAAAACAAACAATTAAGCACATAACCTGGGAATATTTGCATGATTTAGGGGGTTAAATGACCCCGAAATAGTGTATAAAATGACACCTCATCAAATACCCCTACATTTGGGATTTGCTTGTCCTCAAGCAAATAGGCTTTTCTACCTAGACAAAAGCAATATTTGGGTCATTTAACTTAGAAAATTATTTTGCAACATCTTCATCATTATAATCATAAGTTCTTAAAGCTAGGAATGCGTTGCTTAGTTTGAACACCTACCTAGGCCTCGCTCCCTAGTAGGATATCACAACCAACGACCGATGTTCTTAGTTTGAAAACCCACCCCGTTGCTAGCGTAGTAGGAAATCACATCAACACCTTCTTCCTAAAATGGCTAAGGATAGGTATCTTAGTTTGAACCCTCACCTAGACCTCGCTTCCTGGTGAGATATCACAACACACCAAATCCCTAGAAGTAAAGATGTCTTAGTTTGAACCCCCACCTCGTGGTTAGCGGAGTGGGATATCACGACACATCTTTTACTTGTTCCATATAATCAAATGTATGCTTTATTGGCATAATTTCAATATTCATGCATTTTTGCATTCATACTTCATTCATGCTTCTTTGGCATTTTAACTTTCAAATTATTAAAAACAGAAAAATCTCGCTTTAAAGAATCAGGTTACAAATTTGAAGCTTTTTCTAAAAACATTGATTGACTTAGTTGAATTGAATTGAGCACGTATGATTAGGTGGATTAGAAGCTAATGGGAGAAAAAGCCACAAGTTACTCATATAAGTTTTAGAAGAATCTTGCTCAGCACATAAACTTATATTTAACTCTATCACTTCTTGTTCTTCACCTTATTAAAATTCGAAGCAATCGAATTCGTGAAAGCTTAGCCTACAAGCGGTAAGTTGAGGAACTAGCTAGGGCTCAACACGCCCGATCGAGTCAAAAATTATTCTCATTCTACCCATTAGGAAAGTCAAAACTGTGACAAAACACTTATTTTATTTTTGAAATTTTTTAAATTTTTCAAATTTTTTGGTATTTTTGCAAAAAATTTGGTGGTAAAACGGGATTACGTGATAACAACGACTGCAGGCAAAAATCAAATCGAAGATCCCCCCCATACTAGAACTAAACATCGTCCTCGATGTTTCAAAGGGGTTCCTACGCAAATCTAAGGCCGTTTATGAAGTGTGCCAAAAGATAAAACGTTAGTCGATTAGATTTGGATACTGGATTCCCAAAATGAAGCTGAGGATGTGAAACTCTTGTGGATACTGCGAGCACGAGAGTCTTCACAATCCGGGAAATCCTGGACATACAACACAAAGCACACAAAACATGGACAAAACACGGGTAATGGAAAATGTAAGCCTCCTCACACAAAAACACTTATTACTACTACTACTGATAAGCATGGGGTGCCTCCCACGAAGCGCCTTGTTTTTGTTAACCGAGTCACAAGCTCGACTCGGACCCCGATACATTGGTCATGGGGAGCAAGGAAGATTAAAATCATCATGGACCTTCATATCAAGTTGGTTTGGAATAAACATTGAATTTCATGAAGTTCCACTCCGCATGAGATATACACTCCGGCATAAAGGAATGATCAAACTGAAATGCGAGGTCAAAATTGGTATCTTCATTCCCGGGGGACGATAAGATATGGAGGGACAACGAGAAACGTCGAGAAATCGCAAGAAAGATCCATAAAACATAAGCGAAGGGGGAAGTGGAGAGATTGGTCATTCCTCTAATGGTACTTCACATTAGTTGTAGACAATTCTTAAGGAATCCCGGGGTCTAATAGAGTAAATCTCCCGGATCGGGCTCAATCTTAAATTTGAAACATTCAAGATTCGGAAGAGACATGATGTGAGTGAGTTCATCGGCGAACTCCTCATGATTAAGGTCACTCCTATCGGCAGGAGGAAACTGATCATTCGAAAGATCAAAGATAAACGAATCATATTGAGAAAAATCAACATGAGTAGTGGTACTGCCACTACTCCTTTCTTTAAAATGATCGTTATCAACGTAGAAAGCTTTATAATCAGGAAGAGATAACTCAGAATGAGTAGTGGGACTGCCACTACTAATCTCTTCTAGATTAAAGCGGAAAGTTTCAGATTCGGGAAAAGAATTATCAAAGGTGTTAGCCTCCTCCAAGAAAAGATTAGGAAATGTGGAGGTAGACTTGATCACAACTTCGGAAGATGGAGTGGGATTATCTCTTAATGCATCGATCTTAGCAATAAGAAGATTGATATTCAACAATTTTTCACGAAGGATATCGTCTTTGATTGTTAAAAGAATATCATCATCAATCCTTTCAGCTTCCGGGTCAACAATCTCCACCACCTCTAAGCTGACGATCTCAACATCGGGAGGTGATGCATCGACATAATCGATATCCTCACCGTAGGTAGAATCGTCATCACTCGAAGAATTATCATCGTTGGAATTGACAACAATCTCAGAATGTTCATTGAGAGCATTAAGAGGGGTGGTATTTTCACAAAGAGGCACATCACACATTTTGTCGGGAATACCCTCGGACTCACTTGGGATTGGGACAAGGTCCTCAACACTAGACTTTATTACTTCGTCCGATTCTGTTGCTGGAATAGTGTCAAGATGCTCGTCCCCCATACTTAGAGAGTTATCGGGTTCCTTGATTGGTAAAACGGGTGTGATTGCAATGGTATCGTCTTCGTCATCATCGTAGCAAATGGGAATCTTCCAATATCGATCTTTAGCCGCTTGTTCTTCCGCGATTCGCTTTTCTTCTTCCTTCTTTTGTATAGCTTGACCAACCAAATCACATAAGGTTGCCATTTGTTCCATAAGCTTATTTTGAGAATTGAGAAGCTCATTTTGGGAATTGAAGATTGGATGATTGACGGTATATTGCGGGGGTTGAACTTGGTCAAAACCAAAAGAATTTGAATCATAGCAAGAATTTTGCTCATGATAATAGTCTTCATTCATTGGTTGACATTGGAAGGTTTCATGAGGACCCCCGCAATTTTCACAACAAAGATATTGTTGTGGAAAACTCGGTGAAGTTTGTGGAAAATAATCAAAGTTTTGATTGAAACATGGGTCCTGATTGTAGACAAACGGGACTTGAGGTGGACAATCGTAACCGTAATGAGAATCGTTCCCACATAACTCACGAGAGTATGGTACGTATTGTGGTTGTGGAGGATGGTTTGCAACACTTGGAGAATCGTTAGAAGAGTACGGAGTTGAAACATTGATTGGTGTTCCATTTCCAACTTTACAGTAAAAACAAACTCCATCGTATTCATTGCAACCGCCCTAATTTTTATAAACCATTGTCCCCCTTAATTTTACTAATTAAAATCTAAACCTAATTTCTTAAACTAAAAATTTTAAATATAAAACTATTTTATTTTTCCTAGAAAGACAGGGTAGGAAATGTAACTAAAGAAAGAGAAGGGTAGGCGGGCAAACTTTTGGAAATTTACACTACTATGAAAACGTGTAACCCTGTACTATTAAGAAAATACAAAACAAACCCTACGACTTGGCTTATTTTTGGCTTATTAAAAAGTGAAAATAAGTAAAAACTTAAAACTACAAAGTTGTTAATGAGCTTATAGACTACAACTTTAACAAAAGCACCTTTGACTTTTAACAACAGAATAAGCTAGAAAATTAAGCTTTTTAAATCTGTTACAGAAACTAGTGTTTTTCTAACTATTTCAAACTTTAGCTTATTACT
>BQNB010017700.1:0-69495 GCA_026074375.1 Tanacetum coccineum | reverse complement strand
GCTGGGGCTGAGGCTTATTATTGTAAAATTACTAAAAATGACATAATTAAATAAATTTTTAATGTATGTTAGATATTTTTAGGAGTATATAAGTAATTATTGGTTCATAAGCCCCGGGCTAAAGTTTTTAGCCCTTTTTATGGGGCTGGGGCTTATAAAGGCTTATGACTTCATAAACCCGCATGACAAACGGGGCTTATTTTATAAGCCGGCTTATTTTAAAAGCCCAAGGCCCAATAAGCCCCTACAAGCCTTTATCCAAACACACCCTAAGGGTTATGTGTACAGATATAAATAATGTAGGTTATCTCAGGATTGGTTATAGGAATTAAGGTGGGCCGAGTGTGTGTCATGTGAAATATGAATATGGGCTTGACACTCGGTGGTATTTTTTCTACAAGAATTAGATGGGCCGAATATTAAAAGGATGGTGGACTGATTCTTAAATGATTGGGTTGGAATATGTTAATATTGAAACTGGACTATAGCTGAAAATTTGACTTGGGCTGGAAAGATCATTTCGGTTGAGCTCAGTTTAATCCAAAAGTGTTATGAATTTTGGGCTGGTATAAGTTTCTGAACTACGACATGAATTTGTTAAAACACTTTGAAAGTGGTATTTTTTTCGAAAACATCACGTTTCGCTTAAAACGATCCTTATTAAAGATTCACGAAAAACGGTAAAAAGGCTATTAACCACAAGAAATGACTACGAGGTTGATTCATTCTTACTTATTCAGGATTGAAGTCGTATTTCACGGGGATGTGTACTTATTTCGTCTTTGGTTCTTTCTACCTCTTCAACGAAGATGACTTGTTCGAGCATATACGGATTGTGATGAAGATTTGGACATCTTGTTATTTTTGTGATTCTTTCTCTCTTTACCCACAAAGTAGCTATCACTTTAAGGAGTTACATTGTAGTACTCAGTGTCTTACGTAGTTGAGGATATTCTAAGAGATTCTTCTTCTAACGGATTGTACAAGATTAAGTCACAACTCTGGGGGATGTTACTTCAGTATCGGGTTTGTCACATTGAGTTTTCTCCATCAGTGGTCATTACAGAGAGCCGACAGAATGCGAGGTTGGCATTGAATTAGTCAAAGAAGAGACAAATAGAGGTTCTTTATTAGCAGTTGATTCTCATGCTTAACCGAATTTATTCTACTTCACACATGGTCATTCTATCGAATATTCGAGCGTACACCGTTTATGATTTTTTTGATGGTCATCAAATGCAATCAGGGGGAAGAATCAACCACTTCAAAGTCATTCTTCTTTAGATATCACACTCTCTTTATCACCAATCACTCCTCTTGATCACATTCATGACACTCCATCACCACCATCTCCACCACAACCTCAACCACCTATCACGGGTCACCATTTTTACTACAACTACCATGACTACCATGGGTCAAATTGCATATGTTGCTTTCATAACCGAACTCTTTTCTGAACCTTAAGAGACGAGATGAACATCATGTTTGCTCATCTTGAGTATCTTCTCACTACCACAATCACCTCACACTTTCCACATCCACCTTGAAATATCTTCAAAAATTTCATAAACGTGTCACCCCAAACCTTTTGCTCAAAAAGTCATTCTCTATGAATCATGAATCATTTAGGACTTATGTAGTATTGTCTCTTTTTATCTCATGAAGTATGCAGTATGTGTTATGAATTAATTATCTTGTATTAGTTCTAGTTTAATTTTATGTTGTATGAATGTATTAGTTGCATTTGTTATGGTATGAGTTTCTTGATTGATTAATGAAACTCACTTTTGGGTGACTTAAATCTAATGTGTTGCTTAAAAGATATTTGTCTTGCATTTGAATCTCTAACTTTGTTTTGTAGCAAGCAATTTTCGTAAGATCGATTCCTTGGTGCCCCAAAACGAGGGGGAGCTCACATCAAGGGGAAGTCTTGATATCGTCGACTTCTTTCATCCTACAACTACTCGACGATCAACCTTTTTGAATTGGACAAAAAAGGAAGAAATAGAACAAAACTCTTTAATAATTTTGTAAATTTTAATTTTATACAAAATGAGTTTATATTTTTTCATCATCAAAAAGGGAAGATTGTTAATACAAATAATGTCTAAAAACGTTATTTATATTTTTTTTGACCTCTCAGCGTTTTGATAATAACAAAATGTAAAAACGTTTATGATAAAATTAAACGTTTACAAATTATTAATCGTAAAATTCCATTTCTAAGATTAGTGATCACTTAAGGTATGGACAAACAAAATCATTAATCATGATTAGTGATCAAGAAAAGATTTTTTCTCTTATCCATTACATTTTTACAAAAGAATTTTACAAAATTAATTATACAAAATATTTTCTAATTAAAAGAAAAGTTTTATAAAAAACTTAAAATTTGAAATTCAAATTATCCTCCCAAAATAGAAGGTTCCATACCAGATACAACCTTCACCACAAAAAGACAAAAAAAGGGAGCGGAGTCTACTGGCGGCCCCCTTATAGGCCTGGCGGCCCCCTTATATATTTAGGACCGCCGGGACCGCCGCCAGTTACCGTTGGGATTTCCTGTCTATAAATACTGCTCCATCCCTTGTAGAAAATCAGACCTCTTTGCCCGAATTTTCTCACACTTCTTTCTCTCTCTAAAAACCTTCTTTCTCTAACTAAATATCTTGATCACCAACATCTCTTGATCTTGTTTCAAGTGATCTAATCTCTTTTTCTCATCTCTTTCCTCTCAATCAAGTGCAAGAGAAGAACACTCGTATTCGTCAAGAAACAATGTGTTGATTAGTGATCTCTCCTCCTTTCTTCTAAGTATCAAAACTCAATTGTAATTATCTTGTGTATTTGTGTGAATCGGATTGTGTGTAAATCTGATAGTGTAGATCTAGTGATTGTGTATATCTTGTGAAGTGGTAGATTGGTTCTAGCTAAGATTAGAACTTGATATTTAGCTTAATGTCGGAAAATAACATAAGCGTACGTGAAAACTGTTTCTCCGCTAAAGAGCTTGTTGACATATTTGAAACTCAAGTAGATACTCGGTATAGTGGAGCTAGCGAGAGGTGGCTTCGTAGCCGAACACTATAACAATCTTGGCGTCTTGGTTTGATAATTCCTTTCTTTACCCATCTTCATATTAATATGTCATTGTTATTTAGCTTTAGTTTAGTTTGTTATATTGTTTGTTCATATTGTGAATTGGTTAAACATATAACTCGAATCTAAATATTTTGAAAGCAAAGTTTTAAAACGAAAACGAACTTATAAACTATTCAACCCCCCCCCCCCCTTCAAGTTTCCACAATGGTATCCAGAAGCCACGTACCACTCAGAATTTTTAAAATATATTGTATTTTAAAGCTTGGATCGATCTATAGATTCCGACAAATATCTAGAAGGGCAATCTATGCAAAGACCACCACTCTTTGAAAGCGATAGTTTTATTTATTGGAAAAATAGATTCGAGACATATGTTAAATCAAAAGATCTAGATCTTTGGCATGTTATTACCAATGGTGATTTTTAACCTATTGTACAAAATCCGGAAACCAAATTAGATGAGGTTATCCCTTTTGAAAAAAACCGATGATCTCAAAAAGAGACTTGCGAAAAATAATGAAGCCAGAATGGTTATTTATAATACTTTGCCAAGAAAAGAATATGAAAGAATTTTCATGTGTAACACGGCAAAAGAAATTTGGAAAACTTTGTTAATCGCCCATCAAGGAAATAGCCAAGTCAAAGATAATAAGATCGACCTTTTGGTTCAACAATATGAACAATTCATCATTTTCGAAGACGAATCTATAGATAGTGCTTTAGCTAGATTTAATACTATTATTACTAGTCTTAAAGCTCTTGATGAAGGTTATTCTAGTAAGAACTACGTAAGGAAGTTTCTTAGGGCTCTTCATCCTAAATAGAGAGCAAAGGTCACGGAAATTGAAGAGTCGAAAGACATAACGTCACTATCTCTTGATGAACTTATCGGGAACCTCAAAGTTTACGAAATGATCATCAAGAAATATTCCGAAATAGTCAAAGAAAAAGTTGAAAGGAAATCTGTTTCTTTAAAGGTTAAGAAAGAATCTAGTTATGAAGAGTGTTCGACTTCCGGTAGTGAAGACGAAGAGTACGCCTTGGCGGTAAGAGACTTCAAGAAGTTCTTTAACTGCCACGTAGCGCACACGCACGCTCTCTGTGTTATAGGAGAAGCGTTATAACACGAGCCAACCCTCTAACAAACCCTCTCTTACGTGTCAATACCGTCCCCTGATGTATTGGTGATCCTCACACGACTACTCTCACACTGTTCTCACACGCACACTATCATATAATGTACTCGTCTTAACACACACTGATCCAGACCACCCCATCGCAAACTTCAGAGCTCGCCTACTCACCCTACACCATAAATATTCTCAATACAACCATATATAGATATGACCCTACTACCTATCTAAATACCTCTTGTGATGATCATGAATCAGCGTGCTGCAACGACACCCGCCTCTCGCGATTACGATGATATGTATGTATGTCCGTCAAAACGAAGCAGAGTGAGGCGACGCATGTGCAAAATCATCAATTGACGACATTAAGAACCAAAGAGCGTTTGTCGGAGGCTCTTAGAGCAATAACGGTGAAGAAGATGATGGGAAGGTCAAAACCAAAACGTGCCTTGTAGCTCAAGCATCAAGTGACGTATGTTCCGAATCCTCTTACTTTAGTAAACTCATCAACATTTGATTTATCTCTAGATAATTAATATGATAAACTATGCAAAATGAGCTTAAAAATAATCACTAAGAACAAAAGATTAAAAGCCACTAGAAATAGCTTAGAAAAGGAACTTAAAGAACTAAAAGACAAATCATCCACTATTAAGAAAAACAAAGGAGTTGATCTTGTATGCATAAAATGTCAATCACCTAGGATTGAAAATGAAAAGCTTAAAGAGGAAACTCTTAAACTAACCAAGTTTAAAAAGAGCACACAATGCTTAAATGAAATTTTAAGTAATCAAAAACCCTTCGGTAATAATTTAGGTTTAGGGTTTAATTCATTTGAAGCATCATCTAGTGGAACTAAGGAAATAAAATTTGTGAAAGCTCAGAAAAAAGTGTCCTCTAATGGAGGACGCATAAATATGGGCGACCCCCAAATTAATTATGGGACCGCCACTAGGAATCACACCTGGATATGAGAAAAGTGTGTCTTTTCAAAAATCTATTTTGGGTCCTAGACCAAAACACATAATTGTAAACAAAGTCAAAGATCCTGTTGCTAGTGACAAAAAAGCTAAACAATTCTATAAGCCACTGTCAAAACCCGGAGTTGGATTTTCAAAACCAAATTTTAGATCAAAAACTTCACCATCTAGAAGAGTCATAAATAGTTATCATCGTCCTAAAACACTGCAACCAAAAAGAAACATTGGTCGACAAAATCAACCGAGTGGTTTTCCTATAACTTGGAACAACTTCCCACGACAAAGTTACATGCCATGGGAAATATGTTTTCCAATTCCACATCCCAACCAAATGCATCAAATGCAAGGGATGTTTAGCACTAACAACTTTGGACCTATGAGAAATTGGGGACCAAATGTTTAAGGTGTTGCCTTATATAAATAGATATGCCATGGAGTTGACTTGGAACTCGATGAGTGGATAAAGGAATGCGGATGCTCCAAACATATGACGGGTAACCGAAAGCTCTTTTGAAGCTACAAGGCATACAATGAAGGTAATGTTATTTTTGGTAATAATCTTCGCGGTAACATCATTGGCAAAGGTACGATTTCTAATGACTCTCTCAAAATAGATAATGTAGAGCACGTAGATAACTTAGGACTTAACTTGTTAAGTATATGAAAAATATGTGATAATAAGTGTAAAGTAACTTTCTTTGAACATGATAGTGAAATCACTAAGGATGGTAAGGTCATAGGTAGAGGTATTAGAAAGAAAGGCTTATATGTGATAAAATTAGGAAATAAGCCTAAAGATCAAATTTGTCTAGCAACAATTGATGAAAATTCCACATTCTCGCATAGGAGATTAGGTCACGCAAATATGCGTCTAATTCAATCGTTGGCTTCTAAGGAATTAGTTATAAACCTACCTAAGCTTAAGTTTGATCAACATTTTTATGATGCTTACAAAATGGGAAAACAAGCTCACGCTTGTCACAAAGCTAAGAATATAGTCTCAACGACTAGATGCTTAGAACTCCTCCACATGGATCTTTTCGGTCCATCCGACGTACGGAGTTACAGAGGAAACCGTTATACCCTAGTCATAGTAGATGACTATTCTAGGTATACTTGAACTAGATTCCTTAAGGACAAAACCAAAGCCTTTGATCAATTCAAAATATTTAGTAAGAAAATTCAAAACCAATTAGGATGTACAATAGTGTCAATAAGAACCGACCACAGTAGGGAATTTGATAATGATGTGCAATTTGGAGTGTTTTGTAATGCCAATGGAATTACACATAACTTCTCAGCTCTACGCACTCCTCAATCAAATGGTGTGGTTAAAAGGGAAAATAGGACACTTTAAGAAATAAGTAGGATTATGTTGAATGAGAAAACGTGTACACAAATATAAATTTCACGCATAGTTAGACACTTCAACATACAATCTAAAAAACCGGGAACCTAATTAGAGCCATCTGAAAAACATCTAACAAAACTTTGACGAGTATAAGAACCGAACTAAGTTAACTTTAGAGTGTTTGGAAGCAAGTGCTTCATTTTAAACGTGAAAGACTACCTTACAAAGTTTGACCCAAAGTCACATGAAGGTATCTTTTTAGGTTACTCTCAAAATAGCAAAGCCTACATCATCCTAAATAAACATACTAGGAAAGTTAAAGAATCACTTAACGTGACATTCAATGAAACTCCTCCACCCTCTAAGACATCACCCTTGTTAGATGATGACTTAGATGAAGAAGATGCAATTAAGGTTACCGAAAAGAAAAACCTAGAAAATGACATTGTGGATGAAACTTTAGAGATTGACGAAATAGTCAATATTAAGGAATCTAGGAACCATTCTTTAGAAAATGTCATCGAAAACCTCAACCATAGAACCCTTAGGTCACAAGCCCAAAAGCAAAGTAACTTCTTTTGTTTTATATCTACTATAGAACCTAAGAACGTAAACGAAGCATTAGGAGATGAAAGTTGGATAGTCGCCATGCAAGAAGAATTAAATCAATTCATTGCTAATGACGTTTGGGAGTTAGTTCCACAACCTAGGAATATGAAAATCATAGGAATTAAGTGGGTATTTAGAAATAAGCTAGACGAGAACGGTGTTGTTTTCCGAAAATAAGGCTAGGTGTAAGTTTCTCCAAGGCTATAAAACAATAAGAGTCATCATATATGAAAACTTATGCCCAATTGCTAGACTTGAGTCTATAGGAGATTATAGCCTATCTTTGTGCCTTTAATTTTAAACTATTCCAAATAGATGTAAAAAGTTCATTCCTAAATGGTTTTATCAACGAGAAGGTATACGTAGCACAACCTCCAAGATTCCTTGGTTTCAAAAAACCAGATCATGTATATAAATTAAAGAAAGCTTTATATGGTCTTAAACAAGCACCCAAAGCTTGGTATGATAGATTAAAAACTTCCCTTATTAAACATGAATATAAAATGAGAATGGTAGATAAAACTCTTTTTACTAAGAAATTTGGATTAGAAGATTCTAAACCAATGAAAACTCCCATGTCCTCCGATAATAAACTCATGAAAGACGAAGAGTGTGAGTCGGTAGATAGTACCAAGTATCGAGGCATGATAGGTAGTTTATTATACCTAACGGCAAGTAGGCCTGATATCATGTTTAGTGTCTGCCTTTGTGCCCGCTTCTAAGAGGCTCTCAAAACCTCTCACCTTGAAGCGGTTAAACGTATCTTCTGATACATTAAAGGCACAATGCACTTAGGATTATGGTATCCTAAGGGGACAGATATAGAAACTATAGTATATGCCGACTCTAATCATGCGGGAGATTATGTGGATCGAAAGAGAACTAGCAGTATTTGTACGTTCGTGAGATGTTGTTTGACATCTTGGTTCTCGAAGAAACAAACCGCTCTTGCAATATCCACTACCAAAGCTGAATACGTAAACGCCGGAAAGGCATGTCAACAAGCACTATGGATGAAACAAGCTCTTATCGACTATGATATTTGACTCGACGACGTTCCCATCATGTGCGACAATAAAGGCGCGATTGACCTTAGCAAAAACCCGGTGCAACATTCTCGTACCAAACACATCGAAATTCGTCACCACTTTCTTCGTGATAATGTCCAGAAAGGATAATAAAAAAAGTGCCATCCATCGACAATATTGCCGACATCCTTACTAAACCCCTTAAACGTGAATTGTTTAACTATCTACGTCTTGGTTTAGGAATAATGGAACACATTTCGTAAATCATAATTAGTCTGCTTCTCTTTCTTCTGTCTTAATTCTAATACGTGTTCCATTCCGTGTCGTGACAACTTGACTACTTCATCCAAAGTACTTTAAGCATTTTTAATTCGTGAAATGCAAATTAAAATGTCACTCTTTATGTAAACCTAAGGATCGTTGGATCGTTTAAGCTCATGTTGTTTAGACCATTATCTAGGATAATATCAATGTTCATAAGTTCTAAAAATAAAGCGGAATAAGAACAAAGAAATTCAACAAGGTGTTTTTCATTAATAACCAAATGTTCTAAATAGCCCCAATTCTGGATGATCAATTCTAGAATGGTTACTCTAACTAGTAACAAGAATCATAGATTCTTGAGGCTAAAACAAACAAACCCTAGGCATCCATTAGAGGACTTGATGCCTAGACACACACACACCTTTACTGTGTTTACATCTTTTCTCTATATGCTTTTTCTAAATGCCTGGACCTCCTTTTATAGCATAAGGGGTCCTAGGCTTACAAGGAAACTATTAATGATAATAATGATAAAATCAATTAGTTATTCAATCATTATCTTTGACCAAATCTTTCAATTCTTATCTTTTGTAGTATTATTTGACTATAACTTTGGTCCTTCATGTTTCCATCTTGTTTCATTCAAGTTTTGTCTTATCAACTCAAAATATAATTCCCAACAATCTTCCCCTAGTTGATAATGACAAAACCAAATAAGCACGAACTTCCCCTGAAGTTAATATACGAATGAAAACTTCCCCTTAAGCTACCAAGGATCTACAAGTTGCAAATCATCAAATCTTCTTCCCCTTTTTGTCAATATCAAATAGGAGACTAAAGTATGCAACTTTGATCTTCACAACTATGAACCAATATTACACTTCACTTTCTAATTCAAGCCTTCAACAGCACAAATTGCAACCATTAGACCATAAGAAATAATGAACTTGAGCAGTAGAATTACACTTGCAGTAGTAAACAAAGGAGCAGTGTAAAATCTTCCCTCAATTGTAGCATATAAATGGTTAAACATTTTGACATTAAGCTTGCCCTTGAACCATATGTTAACCATTCTTAATTGTGGCTCTTATGTATTGATTAAACTGATGAGAAATCGTAAGTATTATCAACTTGATGCTGAAGTAGAATAACCCAAACTTGTGTCTTTTGTATTGCCAACCTATAATATGATTAAGAATCTTAATCTTCTTCTCCTGTTTTATGAGTAGACTCGATCTCTTGATAATATGCATGCCGTACATGAGTCACTAACCACGTGTATAGTAAATACCTGTGAGTCTCAATGTATCTCCTTACATCAGGTAAAAACTTAGTTTTATCAAGTCTTCAACATAAACCGTATATAACCAAACAAGTTATCTCCAAGACCAAAAGATATAATAAGAACACGCATCTGAAAAATCCACTTCATCTTCAAATAAGTGATAAACAATCTTCTTTGTAATCAATTATTACAAACAATCCCAAAATGAGCCTTTTAATCATTTAAAAACATTTAAAACAATCACCAAAATACTTCTGACCTATGTGTGCACCCTTCTTGTCCGAAATCTTGTATTATCCGAGAACCAAAAATCATGTATTACCCGATATCGGACAAGCCTAGCAGTACAAACTGCTTTGTCGAGGACTTGGCAGTATAACTCCTTTACACGGATACATACTACAGTACAATATTTTCTTTCTTTGCCTCCTTCCTCCCGAGGCTTTTAGTGACACCTTTATTAACAAGGAAAGTGTCGTGAAAATGCTTTAAAGCCCATAACATTTACCTGCTGCTCCCTCTTTTCGCACCATCAAACACAAATCTTGCAACCTGATTTGATCGTTTTTCCATTACTCACATAAACCCTAAACACCAGATCATACCAACTGGTTACATATGTATGATTCAAAGATATTCACATGAGATAAACACCTTAACAGATCTAGGTCTCATCGATCTTTCATACATTCCATTGTGTCTACCTGATTGTTGTAATTAATCATCTTCAAGACCAAAACAACACATCCATGATTGGCATTGATTGAAACCTTGAACAATTAGGGCTTTTAAGTGCCGAACAATCTTATATACATCATACGCACGAGCAATCTCTTTTGGTCTTCTTGTTGAACACAAACATCTGTTACACGCAACATTCTTATTCACGTCTTCATCTGATGTTTCTTTTATCATGGCTTCTTTACCCTAATGTTACTAACTGTGAAAACCTAAAACACGTAATAGGTTCTTTGATCGTTTAAGCTCGAGGTTGTTTAGACCTCATCTAGGATAATATAGTAACAATGATATAAATTGCACAGCGGAAATAATAAATACAAATCAAAGTTCCTTCAAGGTTTTTTCTGTATATCAACACAGCCCAATACTATTGATAAATAGATTGGTTACTATAACTAGTAACAGGTGAGGCTAAAACTCTAGACGTTACACTAATTTACAAACGTGTACACACACATTTTGTTTTAGTCGACTCTCTTATGCATGACTCACACTTTCTGGATATCTAAAACTACGTGTCTATGATCTCTTTATATAGGGAGAGATCATGACTTACAAAGAAAGATAATAAATACAATAAGGAAACTAAATCTTTTAATCTTTATTCTTTATTCTTCTTGAGCATATCTTTTAAGTATCTTCTGATACTTCCATCTTTTGTAGAATTATCACCTCCACCAGCTTGAAGAATCTCTTATTGTCGATTGAGGTCTTTTTCCTTAAGTACTTTATGTTTCATTCTTGTTTTGTCCTTATCAACTCAAAATATACTTCCAAACACTTATGCTCGAATTCATTTTATAGCCTCGTATCAATATATAATGAACTTTCTAACGCCGTAAATGTTATCGATTTTCAACAAACATGCCAGAGATCCATATTTTAATATTTTTCTGATTTTTTAATTTTGTTTTCTTGTTTTTTATAAAATTTTTAAGAAGTGAAAATCTTTTTGTGTTTTTGTGATTTATATATGTGGAAACTAGAAGGGGGGTTGAATAGTTTTATCGTTTTAAAATGAATACTTAGATTGTTGAATTATGTTAATTCAAGAGATATACACAAGTGTTGTCACACCCCGCCAAGGCGGAAACGCGAGGCGTAAACAAGATTGGATATTTAACAACACACGGTGTCTATATAAGAGGAATAATAAAATTGAAAGCTTAAAGTAAAGCAAAGACACAAAGTTGTCATAATAATACCCAAAACCTAACACCAAACATCCATAAGGCGTCTTTATTGATGAAACGAAAGTTCTCTCCAAATAGAATGACATGCAACAATTATCCATATTCAACAATGCAAAATTCTAGGACATAAGGCCATAACTCCAAGACTCCTATGGTCTCTTTTAGCACGTTCGTATTCTTATCCCGGATTGGGGTCCACCTGAAAATGATGCTTAAACGTCAACCATCGGTTGGTGAGAGTCATAGGTTTAAGGCACCACTTTATAAATCTTCCAAACCTAATTACAGTGATTAACAAAACCAATATAGGGACAAATTATGCAAAATATGAACTTATGCTAACATGCAAAACCAAAATCCCATATAAAACCAACCAGACATATATGGTAGGCGTACCTCTCGATCCCACATACCGTCATCTTTATATAACACCAAAAGTCTACCAGCTGAAGCTTATATGTAGGCCTGGCACCATAACCAATTCACTGAGTGATCATCCTATATTAACGATCCGTGAGGCGATCAGCCCAATATTAATGATCCTAAATAACACAATATCATGCAACACCAAGCCATATGCAATCATAATAATGTCCACACGAAATCACTCAACAATAATCACAGCAATTCAAAACTTTTCCAAACCCTGAGCATCATTTCCATCCCAATTAAAAAAACAGTAAAAAGCGGGACTATGTAACTCACCTGACGCTTTGCTTCCCAAAAGTTCACATAACAAAGCTTCACAAATTCACGGACCATCTAACAATTAAAAAACACATTATGATACATCAATTAGGCATCCAACCCATATGAGTAACCTCAACTAGGTGGACTATCTAAGCTATCTACATAGGCTCTATATTGATGTAAACCATTTCTACTCATACATATGCTTTTATTACTTAATGCTACTCTTTAAATTTCTCTGGTTTTGAGCGAACTTGTTTACTCACTTCGCGTCCTAAACGCACCATCTAAAACACTCCACATATTCAACCAAAATTCATCTTGCTACATGTTTGTCCTAGGACCTCTCATAGCTCTCCAAATCTACATTTACCTTTTTACATATATCCCTTAGAAATTCATTAATCCAAAGTGTCTTGAATTCATTCAGAATCTGACCTCCAAAGTATGATTTAGATAACCAATTTAGACCTCATTATAGCTTTAGTAAAAATTCAGGAGTCACACACAATATATAAAATAACTTCTATGTGACTTTTAGCTTCTAACTAGATGTCTAAGTATTTTTAGAAAAATCAAAACCAAAACTGAAATTCGTCACTGTTTTACACACTGATTTTGTAACGCCCTTTTGACCCACTTCCCGACCATAAAAACTTACGAGGCCAACTTTTCTGGAAAGTAGACTCTCTGAGGTTATCTCCAGTATGTTGTAAATTATTTATTTGATCTTTTATGATTGAGTTATGCTCGTTACAAAACTGCCTAACTTTCTGCAGTGAATTAAACGATTAATTCGGACGTTTTAAACCCTAACGTATACTCAAATCACGTAACCTATTCATCTAATGATCAACCAACTATTAATAATCTATATCATCCAGAAAATTAAATTCCCAAACTTATAAACCCTAATTTAAAACCTTAATTTAAGCCTATCCATCACGTTTTGATTACTAGATGATAAACAAACTAAAATTAAAAAGATCGGATCGTACCTTAATATCAAAACCCAAAAAAAATCGTCTTCTCTCTTTTCTCTCTATAGGCCGGTCGAACTCAAAGCAATAGGGGTTAGGGATTTATGATTTATATTTATAGGCCTCCTAGTAGAGTTGTAGGTTAAGTCTAATTAGGTTTAGATTAGAATTAGGACTTTAATTTTTTTTTCTTTTTAACCCTTAATCGGCCGAATATATATATATATATATATATATATATATATATATATATATATCTATATATATATTTTATATTATTAAATATATATTTACAATTATAAACTTAAAGTTTTTGTAAATTATTTACTTATTTGTACTAACATTTTGCAAAAAGCGCAGTTACTACCTTTTAAAAATAATTTTCATTTCCAACCTAACTTTCAAAATATAGAATTTTATCCACACTTTTTTTTTTTTTTTTTCTCAAACTACACTTCTAGGGTCAAAACTTATCTTAAATTACTAACAAAAATACATATACGTATTTATACTTACACAATTAACACGCAAACGCTCAATTTTCAATAATCATTTCCTTGTCATTAAAAATGAACGAAATGAACTCAACAAATTTCCCCATCATTCTAATCTCATTGAGATGATCACACTCCAATGATTGGTTTCCATAACCCTCATGAAGCACAAAATCACATAAAATCACATAAGAAATCATATAATACCGAAACATTGCACCAGGACATTTAAGTCAAACACTAACGGTTTGACAAACATGCTCAAAGCTTGGTTGTAACAAGGGTATATGATAGCGATGCAATAAGTAAATAAATAATCTACGAAATATGAACAAGTAAAGATAAGAAAGATCAACGATGTACATGATTTATAGTGGTTTTTTTAGGGCTACAAAGCTCTATTGCCATACTCCATCCCAAGTACCAATTTGGAGTTATATTACTATGTCAACAGCTCCTTTAGGCAGAGAAAACCATACACGTCGCTTACACTTTTCCAGTACTAAGCTAAATACCAAGTTCTACTTCGAGATAGAACCAATCTAACACGCTATGTATTTTATGGCCTAAATACTAACCTATCATAACATATGATCCACGCTACACCAACAAAGATATACAAGATGAATGATTATCACGAACGTGATGAACAACTAAACTATTAACATGTTGAAGCTTTGATGTCTTCTTGAGTGTTCTTCACTAAAAGTGGGGGGGGAAAAAATTGGGGTTTGATTCACTTGTAATGGATTATGTAACAAGTATAATGATCAAAGAATATAAAGGATAAAAGATGTATATGAAAAATAATTTACAAGAGTTGTTTAAAATGAAAGCTTAAGGTTGGTATTTATAGGCAACCTTTTGAAATTTAAATCTGTCCCAGGGAAATAATTCGTGCGACTCACAGATCTCCCAAACCCTGGATCCGTCCCGTGTATTTGGTGGGTCCGGAGGTGGTAGATGGGTACATATTGTTATTTTGTGATTAACCCAAATCTAAACATAAAGTTTGTTTTGTACTTTTTAAATGTAGTTTAATAGATTCTTCTAGTACAAAATCTTTCTCTTCATGAATAAAGAATGATTTTCTTGTTGCTGAAAGATTTGGAAAGATTGTGTCCATTTTGGTTAATCTTATTTTGTCTTACATGGTAAATATAACTAGCTTAAATTACTATTGTGTTATCTTAAATCATTTTATTAGGAAAAGGTTTATGTAAATGATAATATTTTTCTTTGATCATTAACTATGTTTAATAATGTCATATTCATACCTTAAGTGATTTGTCGTCGTCAAGTAAACTTTCGACTAAATAACTTGTTTACGTAAACTTTTATGTAGTATGAAATTATATTTGATATTATCAAAACATGAAGATCATTAAATATAAATATCGTTTTTGCACGAATATTTGTATTAACAATCTCCCCTTTTTTGATGATGACAAAATATAAACTCATGCTTATTTAAAAGTTACTAAAGAAGTATTTAGTGGATGAGTTTACATTTCTTTCCCCCTTTTTGTCGAAGCAAAAAAGTTTTGTAAAGGAGGTCCTTGCAAGTCTTGTTTATTGATGATCGAAATAGTAAGAAAAAAACGACTAAGTTGCAACTGCTCCCCTTGGTGTATATATCCTTGCTTGTGGCACCAAGTAAACGAGACTATGAATGAGTTGTACAAAACCAAAGTTAGTAGGCATAGCAAATATATATATGCACATTCATAAATGACACCTATTACATTTCACTAATGAACATCCATCAACAACAAAATAATGAAATATAATGTTTAATCCATTATATGGGTAAATAACATAAATGTTAGCATTAAAGCATTACTATGATAAGCTTAAACTAGAAAATTGAGAAAACCATATAAAACTCCAAACATCTTGAGAAGACTTCTTCTTGATTGGGTACACCCAACATCTCCTGGAATAATCATCAATGAAGGATACAAAATACTTTGCTCCTCCCAAGGATTGAACCGGTGCTTGCCACACATCAGAGTGAACCAATTCTAGAACATAAACACTTCTAGAATTTGATGTCTTGAACTTTAGGCGATGCTGCTTGCTGATAACACAATACTCACAAAAAGGTAAAGAAAACTTTGTGAGGCCAGGAATTAGCTTCCTCTCCACAAGAATCTTCATTCCTTGTTCCGACATATGTCCAAGCTTCTGATGCCATGAAACCGCAACTCTATGACTTGGACTATGTGAAGCAACCGATGCTTCTGCCTCCTCCATTATCTCTCCCTTCAGCTGGTATAAGTTTACAACCACCTTTTCTCATTTCATAAGTACAAGTGTGTAACACCCCCAAAATTGGGTCGCAGCGGAATATAGATATCCGGGGCATGTCACTTCATAATAACATTGCACAAGATATAAGAACGACCTCTAATTGTGTCGTTTGAAAATGATACATTAGATTTAATAAAATATTTGATACAAAAGCACCCTGCTTTAACTTGTTCATCCTTAAAAATGTGAAGATTTTACTTCCTGAATAATAACCTCAAAATACAATGCACTTGAATCTTTATAGCCATGATTCCAAAAATATAGACCACCAATGTATCCTTGTACCTTGAAATCCTGAGAAAAACATGCTTAAAACGGTCAACATAAAGTTGGTGAATCCATAGGTTTGTAAAAATGTATGAGTGTAGGACCGCAACTGTTTAGAGTGTGTATTGCATGGTATACAATATTCAAAACAGTAAGTATTGCATGATATATAATATTCAAAACAGTAAGTATTGCATGGAATACAATATCCAAAACAGTAAGTATTGCATGGTATACAATATCCAAAACAGTAAGTATTGCATGGTATGCAATATCCAAAACAAGGAGTATTTCAAAGTTACTTGCGTCCAATTGTAAAACAAAGCATGTTCTCACCCCAAAAATATATTTAAAACCAGTAAAACATGGGGCTATGAACTCACCTCGAGCGAGTTAATCAATAATATACTTCACAAGTGAAAAATGCGTCACTAAAACGCCCGAATGCAACCTAAACAATTATAGGCCGTATAAGTACTAAGTACCTTAATTAACTAACATCATATATAATTGTATATAGCTACATCACCATCTAATTGTGTTTGTGAAATAATATTTAAATCGCATTTGATAAATATTAATCATGTATTTGAACTCGTGAAATCGTATAAATAATGAAATCGCTTTTGTAAAATAATATTTATAAAGCTTAAAACATGTATAAATATTATTTAAGTGATTCTAAAATGTTCCGCAAAAATTTATTTTAAAAACGAACCAACACTATTCATGTCAGGAAATAGTGCAAATGTGTAGAAATGTCGTAACTTTCACGTTTTAAGCCCGTTTTGCGCGTTTCTTATGCCCATATTTTCGTATTAAGACGAGTTATCAATATTTGACATTTTCATATTTTTAGTCCCCTGATGAACAGTACTTTTTACTGTTCACACCAGTTATAAAGTTATTTTTATAGTTTTAGTTATCGTAAAACCCGTAAACGTCGTATTTTATTCGTTATAGTTCCGTTTTTAGCGATTCTTTCGAGCACGTTCTCGTAATTGAAAGTCCTAACTATTTATGAGGTTTACAAAAATAAATGTTTCTGTCATGAACAGTAACTTTTTATAAAAGTATTATTATCGTAAACTTGTAAAATTTGTAACTCTTTCGTTATTAATTGAAAAATTACGATTCTTATCATTTTGGAATCCTAAAACTATGTACAATCTGTGAAAAATACTAAACTTTCTGTTTTAAAAGTATTTTATAACTTTATTTTATAAAGTTTATTTTATAAAACCGGTATTAACGTAAATCGTGTTTTTATCGTATCTTTTTCGTTATTAATCCGTTTTTTGAGTTTCTTACCTTTTTGGAATTGTCATGAGACGTATTATTTTTATAAAAGGTCAAACCCACTGTTAGAAATTCGAAATCCAAACAGCCCCTTTATGTTCAATATGTATACTTTTATATAAAGCTTGTTTTATGTACTTTTTACTTTTGTAAATTACCACAAGTATTTTATACCATAAATATTATATGTGATACATATAATAATGTCCAATAGTCCATCCTTTGTCCTCATAAGTCCATGATAATAAGATTTACAAGATTAACAAATTATTTACACACTTTTACTTGTAGCTTTTTATGTAAATCCTTAAAAACCCTAATCTTGCATTAACACTTTTTTTAAGCTTAACCAAGATTGTAAAACACTTATGTATCCATTTATAACCTCATAATATCACCCATATAACATGTGTATAAGTGTACAAATCAATGATAACAAGTAAAAATCCATTTTACATGTTCAAAAGTGTCCTAATGGTGATTTTGCTATAAAGAACTAACATATGCATAAAAACTCATGAAATGAAAAGATAAAGGCTTTTAGATAACCTTATGATGAACAATGATGATGAGAAATATGTGCTAAACCCTTGTTTAGACTTTAAACCCAAGCTTGCACCCTTTAAAACCTTAGATTTCCAAAGAAACCCTAATCTTGTAAATACTTGCTTACACCTTGCAAATGCTTAACCAACACTTCAAATCACCTTGAGGTATCTTAGATATGATGTGAGATTACTTGTATGTGTTGTAGAAAAGTTTGTATGAATTATTTAAAGGGTTATGGTTTTGGACGTGGGTTTGTAGAGAGAAACAAAGATAGTATTTGATTTTTATCAAGTGAATTGTTAAGTGTTATGAGAAGTGAGAGTGTGTACTAGTAATATATAACTAAGACTAGTCAAAGCCCTCTTTTAGCTAGCAATATATCCAAGATTGAGACAAGAGGGGGTACACGGACATAGAAAAGAAACAAGATGAGTAAAATAAGGATGACTAGTGGTCAAAACCACTAGTCATGAGTTAGTCTTCACTAACTCTAAAATTGTACAAGGTACTTTATGTTCTTATGTTTCTATGTCTCCTAAGATGTAGGTTATCCCCATGGAATAAGGAAATAAATATCTAGCCATTTATCTTGCATGAAATGAAAGGATACTTGTATTTAAATGAAAGTATAAGTTGTAGTGTTGATTTAAAGTATTAATTTGAAAATATTTAAGTCTTGGTTATTTATTAAGTAGGACGCCCTCAAATATAAGACCCATGCGTAAAGTTTATAACTTTTTGATCATTGGAAATAATTATAGTATTTGTTGTAAGCGTAGATAAATTTAATTTGGTTCTCGGGTAGACTAAACGAATTTTATCGTGAAGCGTACACACTTTACGTAGCCAATAAAAATAAAATGAACAAAGACCATAATTATTCTCAAAATAATTATTTAATACTTGCTTGATATAAACGTTTAATTGTTTGATGCCCGTTTACATTGAACGATAATTTTTAGCTTACGCGATTTAACTTAACGTTTACGATTAAAAGCAAACGCGTACAATTGACGACGTCAATGACCCTAAAACACGGGGTGTTATAGATTAAGCAGTTTAATAAGCTAAAACGTATATTTAGATAAAAAGTGAAATGGATCATACCTGGTCCTTTGCTCAAAACAAGGACTTATAAATGCTCTAAGAGCTCAATCTACAAGCGTCAACTTATTTACATAAGCTGGTAAAGTCCTATAAGCCCTTCCCTTACTGGCTTATCATCTATATTAAGCTCAAATTTCATCAATCCTATTTAATTACTTAGAAACTTTAACCAGCTTGTACAAATAAGCTGGTAAAGCTTATTTGTACAAGTTATCACTAGAATCAGTTTAAAACAGCTTATAGAAACTTATTGAAAGCTTATTCAAATTTAAAGTTAATTGCATAAAAGTAGAAGCTGAATTTAAAAGACAATTTAAAACGAAATTAAACTTTCATTAATTCAAAATCAAAGTACATTGCTAAAAAGAATAATACTTCTAAGAAAATAAGCTAAAAATTAAGCTATCTACCTACTCCTACTCCTATCCTAGATAGATATAATGTGTGAAATCCTGTGCTATTTATAGGCAAGGAGTGAAGCTTCTAGGCTCTCAAATGCTCTCCAATTCATCAATCTTAGCCATTGATCAAAAATCATCACTTAATCATCATTTGTGGCCCTTAGATTGCGTGCCAGCTCTTTTCCTCCAATGGGACAGAGGTGTGCCGCATAGATCTTCTAGAAGCGTAGGGCGTGTGAAGAGTGGAATTACCCGTACCTTTTTTTCGTTGTAGTGTAAAAATAGGGAAGTAAGTGAATAGTAACTTTGATTGAAGTTTTTAGTATATTGACTTAGACTGGGTTTTGGTTTGGGCTTTTATCATTGGCTGGTTTAGTTTGGTATTTGATGGACTTATATTTTTGGCTATGGTTTATATATTTCAAGTCATTATGGGCTGACTCGGCCCACAAAACGGGTACGGGTTAGCCCATTAAAAATGAATACGTCCTCGGCTTCGTTTTCTCACACTCTTCCAGTCTCGTGTTTGGTTTTGTCCTTTTTGCTTTATTTTTGTCCTTTATTTGAATATCCGTTACGGGCATATCACAATTAACAAAATAGACATATACAATGCATTTTCTATCTATTTTTGGTCATTAAAGCTCGTTTTTATAAAGAAAAGTGATATGTGATTAAACACATATCAAAATCCCACATACTACGCTATTGTCGTATCCTCATGCAATGTCATAAATTCACGCTTAGAAAACCAAAAATTCCAACCCCCCTCGACTAATTACCTCGAAAAGTAGCTAAGTGTTCATCTAAGGGGATAATGGACCCAAACCCTAAAACATAATGGACCCAAACCCACAATTAGGTTTGAGCTGAATAAGTCAACGGTCAATGGTCAACAGTCAACAGTCAAATTAACATAACTTAGCCATCTAATACTCCCCCGCAGTTTGAGCGGCAGACTTTCGAACGGACAAACTGGAACATATGTTGAAAGCCGCTTCTTCTTATTTTCTTCTGTCATCTTCGTTGTTCTTTGTTGGAACGGAATCATAACTGTATTTTGCGGCATAGTTGTTTATCGCTTGCGGCTTCTTCCTTTGCGTGACGTTTTTTTTTACGTCATGGCTTGCTTTGCCTTTAGGTAGGAACAAATATTTTACGACCAACTATTTGCGAAAAAACGACAATCATCTCCGGCGGTAAAACAAAGAGTAATGCTGATGACACAATTTTTTTGTTGATGGCTAAATCAACATGTATGAGAAGTGTTATGACGGCTATAGTTTTTGGTTTTCTAGGGTTTTTATTTGAATTGGATAAAAAGACTATTAAAACACAAAATTATAAAGCGAAAAAAGTAAATAGGTCGGGATCCCTCTGAATCATCGACGAGTAGCCGATGACCGGAGGACAACTATTTTGTGTTGGGTTAGAACCTAAAGCTCTGATACCATGTAAAATAGCAAAGATAATATATTATTGTTTGTGTTTTTGTCATTACATAATGAAGATTAGCTATCTATTTATACTAAATACATAGCTTAATAAGTAAGCAATCCAAACCCTAACACATAATGGACCCAAACCCACAATTAGGTTTGGGCCGAATAAGTCAACAGTCAACAGTCAACAGTCAAATTAACATAACTTAGCCATCTAATAGTTATTTTGTAAGATTTATGTGGTTTTATAATTACTCTTACTAATATACCTTTGAGTAAAATGATAAATATGTTCATCATTAAATTAATGATTTAAATATTTTTAATTCTTAGATTATCATCACTTTCTTTTCTAGCCTATAGATTGTTTTTTCGCAATGATTACCAACTGAACATTTAAGTGTTGCATCAAGTATTACATCGGAATCATAAGTTCGTAAATGCAATTAATATCTCTACACATCATCATTGTACGCGAGTATTCATCTAGTAATTCAAAGATGCCAATTAAGTAAACTATCAAGCAAATATTGTATTTATTATATAAATTTAAGAAGTTCGAAGTTGAGGTTGGACATCAATAAGCGGGTGGGTGGCATTTACAAGAGAAAATAAGTCGAGCTGTTCGTGAAAAGCTAGAGATCACATCGATAAAAAGCTCAAACAATTTGATCCAAAACGAGTTCAAAGGTAAGTTGCAGCTCATTTGTTAATCGAGCTCGAGATCGAGCTTTACATACAAAGCTCGACTGGGATTGCGAGCCTAAACGAGCCTAAATAACACTATGATATTTTAATTATTAACATATATAAAACGTTATGCATATTTATTGTGGGTGAACGTACTAACGATCTCAATAACAGGCTTATTAACGAGCTTAAAATAGATATATTACGAGCCGAGCTCGAGCCAAACTTTAATTTTTTATAGCCAAATCTTATAAAAGAGTCGAGCTCGAGCTGAGCCCAATCCTGTGTAACATACCACCAGCCAAACTCGAGCTTAAAAAATAAGATTCGAACCGAGCTGAGCTCGAGCTTTACAAAACTAAAACGAGTCAAGCTTAAGCTCGGCTCGGCTCGTTTCACCTTAGTGACATTAACTGGTTTTATATTTGTGGCACTTCTAACAATAATATATTACTCCCTCCGTCCCAAAATTATTGTCCTCCGACAAAAAACACACAGTTTAAGAAAATTGCATTTATTACTGCTTTCTTTCTTACTTTTTGACAGAATGACAGTTTTACCCTTAGCTAATTAATTAAAGTTTTTTTTAAAGTTTATAATAATAATTTCAAACAATGGTAATATAGTTGATAAGTGTAAAATACACATATCCATTTATACTTAAAATAACCCAATTAAACCCAAAACAGACCAAAAATAGCAAAAATATGCTTGTATTTGTGTTTTGTGTGTGCAGGTATGGATAAGCCATAAATCACAAGAAAACAGTCAAGAACGAGCAAGCACGGACACGAGAATCAGAAGAGTACAAAACCGAAGCCAAGAATGTCAAGCCCCAGTCAAAGCCCAATCCAAAGCCCACTTTCCACTCATAACAAACCACAAGGGCCAATCTTGCAATTTCCAAAAGTTATTTATATCTTGAAAAAGGGAAAAGAAAGAGAGGGGCTATTTGTGTAAACTTCCCAAAGTTCAACAGTTTTAACTATCGAAGAAGGGCGGGAAAAACTTTTACTATTCATCGTCTCAACGTTTTCACTTACCATGCGTTACAACAAGGGGCATTAGAAATTAAATGGTGAAAATGGTTCAATTCAAGGAAGCTCATAAAGCACAAATGCTAAGGACAAATTTGTCTAATCAGGGGGGGGGGGGGTAAAGGGATACTTATCCTAGCTCAAGCTCAAAATGTCCACGTTATCAATGAAGAAGCACACAATAGTGGTGGGTTTTTTTTTTTGTTTGCCAAATTTACTTCACAAAACTACACAAACGTCACATCAGGGATATGACACGCTGGCAAAAATCCTCAGGTGTCCACATCTGATTAACGGGCTCGATTGAAGCTCATATGGATTAAGCAGATGAATGGCAGAGATTAAAAGTTTGGGAAAGCAAGGCAGGCCAGCCTAGAAGAAGCTTCTTTCAGGCTTATAAATAGGCCTCATTTCTCACACACACAGGAGAGCGGATTTTTTAGTCTTCTTTTTAAATCAAGTTTTTATGTAATTTTTAGTAATTCGTATTTTATTTCTTAAATGTAATTTTTCCTCTTTCAAGTAATGTAATCAGCCTTTTCAGTTAATGAAATTTAGTTTTTAATCCCGTTATCTAAACTCTCATTTCAAGTCATAAGCTCTCTGCTCTCTTAATAAGCTAAATTTGTCTCAATAAGCTCATATTAAGCTCTTTCAGTCTATAAGCTGAAATAGAGCTGTTTGAATTCAGTATTAATCTTATCTAAACCTTTAACTAGCTTAAACTTACATGGATCTTATTGGATCTAAGCTTTTGGAAGGGGATCTTACCTTGGAAGAGATCCCAAGGACTTATACTCTAGCTTATTCATAAGCTAGAGAGCTTGTAGCTGCCTTAATTGGTTCCTTTTGTTTAGCTAAAGGATCAAGTAAGTTTCTCTTTTCATTAATCTCTAATTTCAGTTTAAATTGCTTAGTTATAGTTTATATGCTTAATATTTGCTTAATTGCTTATTCTCTTTGCTTAATAGTGTTTAAATGTCTCTTCTAGTACTTATTAGTTGTTTGTTTTCATCTGTTTTTGCTTAAGTAGTTATAGATCATTAGTTATTAACTTCTGTCATAAATATTCATAAAATCCAAAAACATTAGTTTAATTAGTTAAGATCTAAGAATTTTGCTTATTCAGTTGTTTAATCATGATTGTTAAGTTTGTTTTAAGCTAGTTTTTTTTCTGGTATTAAGTACTTGTTCATTAGATTTCTCTTAAAAAGTTTTTCTCAAATCTGACATAATGCTAAAGGAGTGTTTGGTTTAGTGCACTCTTAATTTGCACTAACAGTATTAACATAAGTTAATACTGTTGAAATTTTACACTACCAGTACTAACTTCCAAGTTAGTACTGCTTTCATCAGTTAGTACTGCTAGCTAGGAATTCAAGTAGTATGAAATTTAGCCATAGCTTATCTTAAAATCAGTTTTAGTTTTCATTTTCTAGCTTAATTCATAGCTTAAATCTGTTCTTAAAAATCAAATTGCATCAGCAGTACTTTCAGCGAAAGTACTGTTGAATTTTTACACTAGCAGTACTAACCTCAGTTAGTACTGCTGTGTTCTCAGCTTAATTTAGAACTGGTAATTTTAGGATTTAGCTTATCAAATTCAGTAGGATTTAAGTTTTAATATAGCTTAATACATTTTAAGTCTTAATTTGCAATTTCTAGCTTATTTTCCTAGTTAAATTTAGCTGTCAAAAGTCATAAAAACCTAAAAACTCCAAAAACAGTACTTAGAGTCCTTAAGGATTTAAATTTGTTAATTCAGCTTTTAAGTCTAGATTTTACAGCTTAATTAGATAGATTATAAGTAGTTTAATAAGTCCTTAAAGTTTTAAAATCTAGTTTAGCTTATTAAGGTATTTAGCTTGCTTGGATTTTGTGTTACTTTGCTTATTTCCTGAGTTTGCTTATTTCATGATCAATTTCAGTAGCATAAAAGTAGTTTAAGCTTTAGTTTCTTTTCATTTATAGATTAAGCATATCATAAGCTCTTTAGAACTTCTTTCCTTTTTCATTTTGATCTAGTTTTGAGTTTTCTATAGCTTATTTTCTAAAACCAAGGGATAAGCCCTCCTTTCTGTAACAGCTTAAAGATAAGCTCTTTAAAATTTCGAATGCTTATTGGACTTAGTTTGTTGTCGGGATAGATTCTCAGGGTAGAAAGTGTAACTTTTCGATTTTAATTGTTTTTCAGTTAGTCCCTCCGTTAGTTTGTTAGTTTCCCCGTTAGTTTCTTAGGTTTTGCACCATTAGTCCTTAGTTAAGTTTTTAATTAGGTTTATTAATTTTAATTAGTATTTAGGTTTGATTTTTAATTAGTTTAATTAAACTTTTATAAAAAGAAAAAAAATTAGGGCTTTTATTCTTAACAATTTCCGGCAATTTTTCTTTATTTAGTGACATTTTAGTTTACATTTTTAGGGATTTAAATTTGTTTATTTGCTTAATCGTCATTATTTGTTGCTTCTTAATTTCGTAGTAATAGCTTATCCAAAATATCTTTGCTTCATTCAAATCAGGATCCGAACCTAAACGTGGTTTCAATTTCACTAGTCGTTGGGGAAACGACCCGGGTGATCATACTTACCCGGTCTAATATACGTATTATATATTATATTATATATATTTTTGAGAGTGAATTTTATCAAGGGTAACTTGGTAATTTTCTTAATTACTCTTTTTAAAAGTATTATATTTTATAAATATTTTACGTGTATAAAACTACGAAACTACTATCAGGACCGCCATTATGATTAGGGCGGTCTGCCATTTGTGTTTTTCAGATGACCAATATTTTGATTTTTGTTAAAACAAATTGGGTGAGTTGTGTTTTGAGTGGTCAATTTGCAGCAAGTCACATGTGAACATATTATGTATTTATGTCATGAAAATCAAGTATTAGCAAGTTATAAAGATTATATAAAACATAGATGCATAATTTTTAAAAAGCATATTAATCATTCTCAAAGGATTAGAGGTCCTAAGCAAGCTTAACCAAGTTCAAGTTCTTCCGACTAAGTCGGGTTGTCATCACATAATTAATTAAACATAAACATAAACATAAGCATAAGTTCACACAAGATCCTAAACCAATTATTCTATCACACAACATCTTCACTTCTTTTTTCTTGTAAATACTCCTCGCAATGCCACTTGCCAAATGACTTGAATCCCCTCTTAAGTTCCTTATGATTTTGTTGTGTTTGGTTTGAGCAAGTGGTGTTTGTGTTCGAAGTGCAAGATCATCTTTTTGTTCAGAAGAAGTGGGAGCTTCATATTTGTTGGTAATCGGATGTTTTAGAAGAGTTTAGGTAGGTTGTAGAGATGGGGTATAGAACGAAAGCACTATTTCCCTCATCATCATCTCCTTGGTGAGACGAAGATCCAAGGTTATGATGGGCGAAGGTTGAAGAGACGGAGTGACGGGCTTTTCCACGATCACTTCGGGGTCGACGGGTTTGTCTCAGAGCAAGTGGACGCATGACTCGTTCAACCACATCGTAGATGCCATTGTCAAGATGAGGGTAAAGTTCCAGGACATGTCGCAAGAGACGGGTCAAGAACATTACATAAGGAAGTTGGGCTTTAGTAGTTGCTCGGCCACATTTCTTTTTTTTGATCAAAGAAATAGGCAATCAGATATATTGTTGCTCGGCTAGGATAAAACTGATAATATATTATGAGCAAGGCAAAGCAGGAGGTTGATCCTTGTGTCCTCTTAATCCGATCTCATTCTCCATAAATGAGTTCGTTCCATCTTTCAGTCTTGTCTAAGCTCTATTGGTCAAAAACTTGATTTGGAGTAAGAATGACGGGTTTTGTTTTTGATGGTACTCTTGCGGTTTGGGTCAATACGTTGTTGAGTATTGATGAAATTGATGAATTTCTTAATGAGTTGGAAGATCGGTAAGGATATGGTTCCTTCGGTTTCTTATGAATATGCACAAGAGATCCAGATCCCATTCATTTGTGAAGATGGCCTGGGCTCATCGAATTGGAATTCTAAGAATTTGACAGAATTGTTGGGGGAAAAAATGGGGAAAAGGTGTGATGAATTGTTTTGATATATAAAGGAGATAAGAATAACTCTAAAGGCATCTCTTTGAAGAGTGACTTGACTATAAAAGTCTAAAACAAAATGAGGGACAATTGGCTCATTGATTTTGTAGAGACAATTGAGATGAATGTTAGAAAAACAACGATCGATGTGATCAGATGTGTAGTAAAGTTGATCAACAACTCTACCCTCATGAATACATCGATCTTCGATAGGTTTGTAGAAGTGTGTGTTGGGACTTAAATACTTCAAGATGATTCTTAGAGTTACTACGGCTCAGGTGTATATTAGTGCTGTCAAGCATAACTTAGTACTGTTGGTGATACTAATGAAAATTATGCTAAGTAGTTAGTACTGGTAGTATAAAGTTACCACTGCTAGTTACTACTGTTAGTATAATTTAGTACTGTTAGTATAAAGTTATTGCTGGTAGTTGAAGTTAAGACTGCTCAGAGTTGAAGACTGATATATATGCTAAGTAGTTAGTGCTGCTGGTAATAAAGTTAAGACTGCTAGTACACAGTTACTACTGTTAGTATATATTAGTACTGCTAGTACTAATGTTACTGTTGCTTATGTTTATTAGTACTGCTTGTACAAAAGTTAATGCTGCTGGATTACAACTGCTAGAAGACTTATTCTCAGAAGGTTTATAGTGTGTAGAGATATGGATTGTTTGGAGAACCAAAAGAATACTTTCGAGATAAGTATTGAGTTATTTTTGTAGAAGATGTATATTATATTTATAAATATATATATATTTTTATTTATACTATATTCATATATATATTTATATATATATATATATTACTATATATATATTATTTTATATATTATATATATATATATATATTTGTCAAGAGATGATGTTTGCTTTAAAAAAAGTCATGATATCTTAAGCAATGTATTGTAAGCCTTGTATGATCCTTGGTGTATAAAAGGGGTTCTGGGGTATTAGAATTAAATATATCAAAAAAAGTCATTTCAAGGAGGTCCTAGGGTATAGAATTCAATGTATCAAAAACAAGTCATTGCCATAGCTTCAAGGTTGTAAACCCTAACACTATCAAAGAGTGTTCGTATTAATATATTGGAGCTTATTATTTTGGTTATATTTCTGTGTGTTAAACATTCATTACTGTTATTCTTCTTAGTGGTATAAACTAGATTCCGCATATTTTATATCCAAGGATACTAAACCTTGCATCAAGCTAAGGAGTTAAAGATCTATTCATTGGGATCAACAAGTGGTATCAGAGCTTGTTGTGAAGCTTTGAATAAGAAGAAACAAACAACACATACTAGATCTAATTCTCAGTGACAAGATGGAGGCAGGAACTACTTCTACAAATCTGACTGCAAAACTCCCTATCCTCAACCCAGGGGATTATGATCTCTGGTTAATGAGGATAGAACAATACTTTCTCATGACTGATTACTCCCTCTAGGAAGTAATTAAAAATGGTAACAAAGTGCTGAAGAGAACTGTTGGAGAAACTGAGTAGGAATATGAACCTACTACTGCAGAAGAAAAGCAAGACAGAAGGAATGAGATGAAAGCTAGAGGAACTCTGTTGATGGCACTCCCAAATAAGGATCAACTGAAGTTCCATTCATATAAAGATGCAAAATTGCTCATGGAAGCCATTGAGAAGAGGTATGGAGGAAACAAGGAATCCAAGAAAGTTCAGAGAACTCTACTCAAGCAACAATATGAGAACTTTGCAGGATCAAGTTCAGAAACAATGGATCAAACTTTTGATAGGTTGCAAAAACTTATTAGTCAGTTGGAGATTCAAGGCGAAGTTATTACACAAGAGGACATGAACTTAAAACTGTTGAGAAGTCTTCCATCTGAATGGAAGACTCATGCTTTGATCTGGAGGAACAAAGAGGAAATAGAGACCATCAGTTTGGATGACTTATACAACAACTTGAAGATATATGAACCTGAAATCTCAGGATCATCAAGTACAAGTCAAAATCCACAAAATGTGGCTTTTGTGTCCTCCAACAGCACTAACAGCAATAGCAGCACAAATGAAGCAGATAACACTGCTTATGGAGTTAGTGCTGCTCATACTCAAAGTAATCCTACATCTGGAGATAACCTTAGTGATGCTGTGATCTGTGCTTTCCTAGCTAGTCAGCCCAATTCTCCTCAACTTGCACGAGAGGATCTAGAACAAATTGATCCTGATGACCTAGAAGAAATGGATTTACAATGGGAAATGGCCATGCTGACAATTAGAGCTAGGAGATTCATCAAGAGGACAGGCAGGAAGCTGGATGTAAATGGTCAAAGAGTTAGATTTGATAGGTCTAAAGTGGAGTGCTACAATTGTCATAAATATGGTCACTTTGCAAGAGAATGTAGAGCTCCTAGAAATCAGGAAAACAGAGGAAGAGAGATTAATAGAAGAACTGTGACAGTAGAAACTCCCACTGAAAATGCCTTGGTTGCTCAAGATGGAATTGGAGGGTACGATTGGAGCTACCAAGCTGAAGAAGAGCATCCTACAAACTTTGCATTAATGGCATTTACATCTTCAGGAAGTTCTTCCAGTTCAGATTCTGAGGTAGATTCTTGTTCTAAATCATGTGTAAAAGCTTATGCTACTCTCAAAGAACAATATGATAGTTTGTCTTCAGATTACAAAAAGTCTTAATTTAATTTAGTATCTTATAAAGCAGGTTTAGAATCAGTAGAAGCTAGACTAGCTCACTATAAGAAAAATGAGGCTGTGTTTGAAGAGAGCATTAATGTTTTAAATCTTGAAGTTAAACTAAGAGATAATGCTTTAATTGAAAACAAAAAGAAATTGGAAAAGCAGAAAAAGAAATAGAAGTAAAACTAATATTAGAGAAGTTCAAAAATTCATCTAAACTTTAATTTAAATGCTAGGAAGTCAGTCATTGACAAGTTTAAAACTGGACTAGGATATAATGCAGCTGCTTCTACTGCAGCTTCTCCTACAGTAGAAAGCTTTATGAATTCATCTGAGGTGTTAGAAAATCAAGAGTATAATAAGTCCAAATCTGATAAGGGATATCATGCAGTTCCCCCACCTTATACAAGGGTACTTCGTTCTCCCCCCCTCCTTCAACCTGAATCTAACGTTTATGGATGAAATAGTTGAAAGTGAGAATATGGATGTTACTACTGTTATTACACCTAGTAATGCTAAGACAATTGAGTCAAATCTTAAGTCTGCTGGTGTAAAAAGTAATGGTGATGCAGTAGAAGCTAAAACTGTTAGGAAGAACAGCAATAGAACCTCCACTCATTGAGATTGTAATTCTGATATGAAATGTTAGGTAGAAATTATACCTAAGGATAAACTAGTTTTAGACCTACACTAAAAGATAAAATTATGTTAAGTCCTCTAGGAAACGGTAGAGAAGGTAGAAAACAACCTAAACAAAACAACTACCTAGAGGGAACCAAAGAAACGGAACAATCTTATGTCCCAAAGACTAAGGAATGAACTTAAAATGATTATTAAAGCATGTTTTTGTTTTGTGTATTTTGAGCAATCCTCCATTATGTGTGTGATAAAAAGTTATCAAGACTATAGTGGAAACACACAAGTAGGTGAATCACAAGAATTTTGCTAATAAAATGACTCACTCTCACCCTAATAGAAGATTTGTTCCACAAGCAGTATTAACCAAGTCTGGCAAAATTAATACTGGTGGTGCAAGTGTTAATACTGGTGGTGCAAGTGTTAATACTGTTGTCAGACCAGTTAATACTGCTGGCTAAAAAACAACTGTGAATCATCCTAGACCAATATCAAATGCTTACAAAAAGGGATATTCACAAGTAACAATGCCATTTAACAAGTATTCAACAAACAAAAATAGTATTTTCAATAAAAAGGTTAATACTGTCAGGGTAAAAGATACTACTGCTAGGGATAAAGCAGTAGTAAGTGAAAATAAAGGAAGAGGGGTTAATGCTGTTAAGGCCACATCATGCTGGGTTTCGAAAGCCAAAAACAGTAGTGCATCAAATACTTTCAAGAATATCTTACATTGATCCCTAAAAAACTAAAAAAAAAAAAAAAGGTAAGAAAAAAAAAAAATACAATATAAAAGACCAAAAAAAAAAAAAAAAAAAAAAAAAAGGAAAAAAAAAGAGACTCAAAAAAATAATAAAAAAAAAAAAAAAAAATGAAAAAAAAAAGAAAAAAGTAAAAAAAAAATAAAAAAAAAAAGAAAATAAAAATAGAAAAAAAACCAAAATAAGGAAAAGACAAAAAAAAAAAAAAAAAAAAAATAACAAAATAAAAAAAAAATATAGAAGGGAAAAAAGAAAAAAAATAAAAATAAAAAAATAAAAGAAAAAAGAAAAAAAAAAAAGAAAGAAAAAAGCAAAAGAAATAAAAAAAAAAAAAAAAAGAAAAAAAAAAAGAAAAAAAAAAAAAAAAAAAAAAAAAAAAAAAAAGGGGAAAAAAAAAAAAAAAATTAAAAGTATAAAAAAAATAGGGGGGGAAGGCAGAATCAAGTCTATAATGGCTTATCCCCAAAATTGGTCTAATTCTCCTTGATTTTATGTGCAGTAACCCACGAACAGAAGATACAAGAAAAAAGGAGTTATTGACAGGTTGCTCAAGTACAATGACTGGAAACAAATGCTATCTTACTGAATTTGAAACTAAAAAATAATGTTTCTTTTTACCCGACACTGAAGTCTTTCTTATCTTCTTAACTTTAAGCTACTTGTGAAGTCAAGTCTTGCTGAGAGTTCTAAGAAAGGATAACATTTAAAGTGTTGACCTAAAGAGTGTTGTTCCCACTAAAGGTTTAACTTGCCTCTTTGCTAAGGTCACAATTGATGAATCCAATTTATGGCACAGGAAGCTTGGGCACATTAACTTCAAAAATATTAACAAAAGGGATTAAAGGGAAACAATGAAAGAGGTTACCCTTAAAGATTTTTGAAAATAATCATTCTTGTGTTGCTTGTCAGAAAGGAAAGCAACACAAAGCCTCCTGTAAGACCAAACTTGTGAACTCAATCAGCAAACCCTTACATATGCTTCATATGGACCTATTTGGTCCTACAAATGTTAAGAGTTTAATGAAAAAGTCTTATTGCCTAGTTGTTACTGATGACTTTAGTAGATTTTCTTGGGTATTCTTTTTGGCCACTAAGGATGAAACTAGTGGGATATTAAAGACCTTCATAACTGAAATAGAAAATCAACTAGACTATAAAGTAAAAGTTATCAGAAGTGACAATGGAACTGAGTTCAAAAATAGTGTAATGAATCAGTTCTGTGAAATGAAGGGTATTAAGAGGGAATTTAGTGTTGCTAGGACTCCTCAGCAGAATGGTGTTGCTGAGAGGAGGAATAGAACACTGATAGAGGCTGCAAGAACTATGTTAGTTGACTCTAAGTTGCCAACCACCTTTTGGGCTGAAGCAGTTAATACTGCTTGCTATGTGCTAAATAGGGTCTTAGTCATTAAGCCTCATAACAAGACACCTTATGAACTTATTCGTGGAAGAACCCCATTGATAGACTTCATGAAACCTTTTGGGTGTCCTGTTACCATCTTAAATACCAGGGATCATCTAGGCAAGTTTGATGGAAAAGCTGATGAGGGATTTTTTGTTGGGTACTTTGTAGTTAGCAAGGCCATGAGAGTATTTAACAAGAGGACCAGGATAGTTGAAGAGACCTTAAACATTAGATTTCTTGAAAATACACCCTAATGCGTGACTGGAAATGGACCAGACTTGGCTTTTAATGTTAGAATCTTTGACAATATCTATGAACTATGTGCCAGTTGTTACAGGAAATCAAACTAATGGTATTGCAGGAACTAGAGATAACATTGTTACAGGTCAAGCTAAGAAGAAGATAGAACCTGAACAAGAATACATCCTAATACCTATTTGTACAACTATTCCATTAATCTATCAAGATCCTAAGGTCAATGAAGAAGATGCTGAAGAGAAGCCAACTAAAATGGATGAAAGTGGAGCTTCAGAAAAAAAAAAAAAAAAAATTTTAAAAGAATAGGGAGGATTAATCAGCCACAAGAAGTGAGTTTGAAAGGCTACTTCACAAGAACAAGCAGACCGTACAACCCATAACAGCAACTAATAGTATAATACTATTGAGAGTACACCTGCTATGCTTCCTTGGACATCTTTTACTAATGATGATCCATCATCACCAGTTAATGCTGCTGAAGCTTCTAATGCATTTGAGGAACATCTATTTTAAAGATTTTCTTCTTTCAAAAATGCATTTACACTTCCACCTGTTTCAATGTTATACCTAATGATGATACTATGAAATTTTGGTATTCTTTATATGAATGAAGATGTGGGTGCAGATGCAGACATAAACAACTTGGAACAACCATGAATGTCATCCTAATTCTATAACCAGAATTGATCAAGGATCATCCAAAGTCCCGATCATTGGAGACTTTAATTCAGCTATTCAAATAAGAAGAATGACCAAGATTTCTGATGAATATGTTATGGTATGTTACATTAATAAGCAGAGGAGAACAAATCACAAAGATTATCAGAACTGCTTATTTGCCTGTTTTCTCTCTCAAATGGAACCCAAGAAAGTGATTCAAGCTCTGGAAGATCCAAGTTGGATAGAAGCAATGCAAGAGGAGCTTCTACAATTTCAACTTCAGAAGGTTTGGACACTGGTTAATCTACCTAACGGCAAGAGGGCCATTGGAACAAAATGGGTCTTTAGAAACAAAAAGGATGAGAGAGGGATTGTAGTGAGAAACAAGGCAAGACTGGTTGCACAAGGTTATACCCAAGAAGAAGGAATTGATTATGATGAGGTTTTTGCTCCTGTTGCTAGGATAGAAGCAATCAGGTTATTTTTGGCCTATGCATCATTTATAGGGTTTATTGTGTACTAGATGGATGTAAAGAGTGCCTTCTTATATGGTACTATTGAAGAGGAGGTTTATGTGTATCAACCTCCTGGTTTTAAAGATTCCTCACTCCTGACAAAGTGTATTTAAAGGTAAGAAAAAGCTTTATAATCTATATCAAAGCTCCTAAAGCCTGGTATGAACCTTGTCTATCTATTTAATTGAAAATGGCTTTAGAAGAGGCACTATAGATAAGACTTTGTTCATCATGAAGGAAAAATGTGATATCTTATTAGTACAGGTGTTTGTTGATGATTGTATCTTTGGGTCAACTAAGAAGTCCCTATGTGATGAGTTTGAAGGTTTGATGCATAATAGATTCTAGATGAGTTCTATGGGGGAACTCACTTTCTTCTTAGGGTTACAAGTACAATAGAAGAAGGATGGAATCTTCATTAGCCAAGACAAATATGTGACTGACATATTGAAGAAGTTTGATTTTGTCAATGTGAAGACAACAAGCACTCCCATGGAACCTAACAAGCATTGATCAAGGAATGAGAAGCTAATATTGGGGATGTTCATTTATACAGAATCATGATTGATCATTGATGAACTAAATAGCCTTCTAAACCAGACAAAACTAATGGTTATATAATACTTGAGGCCCGGTTTCCCAGTTATACTCCAACAGACTTCCACAACATCAAGCTGTGAAGAGGATCATTAGATAAACCAAAATTGGGCCTTTGGTATCCTAGAGATTCACCTTTTGACTTGGAAGCTTTTTCTGATAGTGATTATGCTAGAGCTAGCCTTGACAAGAAATCCATAACAGGAGGTTGTCAATTTCTTGGCAAGAGGTTGATTTTATGGCAATGTAAGAAGCAAACTATAGTTGCAAATTCTACTACTGAAGAAGAATATGTTGCGCGCTTGGCTAATTGCTGTGACAGGTGCTATGGAATTCAAAATAAATGCTTGATTATGGGTTCAACTGTCATGAAACCCAAGATTTTCCTTTGATAATGAAAGCACCAATTTTGTAATTGTGAAGAATCAGGTTTCACTCTAAATACCAAGCACATAGAGATTAGGCACCATTTCTCCATTGTTATGAGAAAAAAAAAAAAAAAAAAAAAAATAAAGAAGTAGATTTCAGTGATAAAGATTCACACCAAAAATACCACAATGTTGCATATCTTCCATCACAAAGGGCTTTTGAGATGTTAGCAGGTTTTAACTTTTAATTGCTAGCATTGAATTACTTACTCTCTGAAGTATTGTTTTGAGTGAGATTTAAGTGTTTGGTATAACAATTCTTAACTTTTAATCATGTAGGATTTTATTTATTATGCATAAATATGGATCCTCATGAATTCTCAAATGTCTATCTAGTCTTTTCTAGTGTGCTTGTGATGAATAGAGGCATGTTGTTATATAATTATTGAAGACAAAGTTAATATTGTTAGATATTTCTTAGTACTGCTGGACTTAGTTTATAATGCTGGATGAAACTTTGTACAATAGTTGATGCTGCTATGCTTAGTTAGTGTTGCTTACACGGTTTTAGTAATGAGATTGATGATTAGTATTGGGTTTCTACTGGTAACTATTTTGTTTATACTACTACAAAAGTTAGTACTGCTGGGCAAAAGTTAGTACTGCTGATCCAAATTTAGTATTGCTTGTTACCGTTAATACTGTTCGGGGCATAACAGATTTTCATTAATTAATTAATTATAACCGTTGAGATATTTTCGTCAACAACTTCGCTTATAGGGGTCTAAATTTGGATAATTCTTGCTCTTTCTTTTATAAGTTTTATTTCAAGATAAAGATTCAACTTTATTCAGTCGGTCCAATCACACCCATAAGCTCTCTTTATAATATCTCAATTAACTTTGCCAAACCCTCATACTCTCATCAACGAACTTAAACCCAGAATCCTTCTCATAAACCAATCACTATATGGCGGATTTGAAGTTTGTCACTATACATAATATGGTTGCTTGTTTGGAAAAGATAGAGGAGAATGCTGAGTTTCATCAGATAGTGGACTTCCTCTCTAGATGTTCGATCAATTATGCTCTCATTGTAAGTCCCACTATCTATGCTTCTTACATTGAACAGCTTTGGAATACTACCACTTCTAAAACAGTCAATTCGGTGAAGCAAGTACATGTTATTGTTGATGGCAATGCTGTGGTCATATCATAATCATCAGAGAGAGTATTCTTCTCTTAATGAAGAGATGGTAATTAGCTTGCTAACAAATAATGAAATTTTTGAAAACCTTGCATTGATGGGATATGAATAGCTTTCTACAAAACTTACTTTTTAAAAAGGTTCATTCTCACCTTAATAGAAATTTCTGATACATACCATCCTTCATTGTATAAGTTCAAAAAATCATTGCTTGGATAATTTTTCAACTAATCTGACTCAGCATTAATGTTTAGCAAAGGGTTAAAAATTTAATTTTTCTAAATTAATTTTTTATGGTATGTTGAGGAACTTGGATCCAAAGAGATTTTTAATGTATCTAAGGTTTTTACAACTCTTTTTGAATAACCAGCTTAAAGATTTACCAGAACCTTTTAATGATACTTATGAGACACATGCACATAGTAAAAAGGTTTTCTCTAATATGACAAGGAAAAGTAAAAAAAATTTAGGAAACGTTACTCCACTTTTTGACTCCATGTTGGTGCAAAAGCAAGCACCTGAGGGTGAAGGTTCAGCAATACCCCTTGAAGCCCAAACCACACCCTCTACCTTACAACCAAATGTTTTAGAATCTCAAACTGAATCACTTCAAATTGAAACACCTTCAACAGTTTCCCATGAACTTCAAACTAAATCTCACATTGAGCAAAATATTCCCATCTCCATCTACATATCAAAGAAAACAAAGAAAGACTCAAAAACATAGGAGAGCCTAAAAGGTCACTGAGTTACCTCAAACTAGTGTGCCTCTAGACTATGAAGCAGATAAGGCTATCCATAAGGAGGGGGTGACAGTGTGGAAAGGGCTATCACTACTGATGCTAGCTTAGTTGTAACATAGGACAGTGATAACATCCTTAAGACCCAATCCACGGCAATGCCTAATGTTGACATTCCTTAGAGAATGGATACAGGTGGTAGTCTCAGGCGCCAAGAAACCATGGGGGCTGCTCTTGCTCAAACTAGGTCTGAGAGAGTGCTTTAAAAGCCCAATGAACCACCTCTCACAGAAGGTCACACATCTGGAAGTGGGGAGGGAAGCAAATAACATACTTTTGAATTGATGGACACTGTACCACCTACACCCCATGATTCACCTCTTACAGGAGGTTACATACCTGGAAGTGATGAGGGTAGGCTGAAACTGAAAGAATTAATGGTTATATGTACAACATTGTCAAAACAGGTGCTTGACTTAGAGAAAGTGAAGGATACACAAGCTGTGGAGATCCTCAAACTAAAGCAAAGAGTCAAGAGATTAGAAAGAAAGAGGAAGTCGATCATCTAACACCCAAGAAATAGGATATATAGGCAGGTTGAGTCTTCTGATGATGATTTGGATGAGGAGGATGCATCCAAACAGGGGAGGGAAAGTGACAAGACAAAGTCAATGTTCTAAGATAGTGACTTTGATATACTTGATGATGACATAGAAGATGTTAAAGGAGATACAGTTCATACTGCTACCACCGGAGTTAGTGCTGTTAGTGCACCATTTACTACTGCTGGTGTAGCTATTAGTACTGCTGAACCTAGAACACCTCCAACAACTACTGCAACTGCATTTATAGATGAAGATCTTACCATTGCTCAGACTTTGATAAAGATGAAGAAAGAGAAAGCTAAGGAGAAAGGAGTTGCTATTAAAGATGTAGAAGATTCTCCTAGACCAATCAGATCAATAACTACACTGCAACCTCTTCCAACTATTGATCCAAAAGACAAAGGCAAGTGTGTACTGGTTGAAGAAGAACTTGAGAAACCAGAGAAAGTAAAAAGAAGGGATCAAGGGCTAGCTCAAATTGAAAGTGATGCAGAGTTAGCTCAAAGATTACATAAGAAAGAGTTCTCCTGCAATCTTTATGGATTTGATGAACCGGGTATGCAAACCATATCGAGATAAGTTTGTCATCGTCTTCATTGATGACATTCTGGTCAACTCGAAGTCTAAGAATAAACATGAGGTTCATTTGAGGCTGGTGTTAAAATTGCTAAAGAAGGAAAAATTGTATGCTAAATTATCCAAGTGTGAGTTTTGGTTACAAGAAGTGTAATTTCTTGGTCATATGGTCAACCTGGTATTCACGTGGATCATAGTAAGATTGAGGCAGTAAAGAATTAGAAAGCTCCAACAACACCATCTGAAATTCAATAATTTTTTAGGTTAGCAGGTTACTACCGATGTTTTATCGCAAATTTCTCTATGATTTCTAAACCTCTTACTTTGCTGACTCAGAAAAACAAAAAGTATGAGCAGGGCGTGAAACAAGAAGAGGCATTTCAGACTTTGAAAGATAATTTGTGTAATGCTCCAATACTATCGTTGCCTGATGGCGTAGAAGATTTCGTAGTATACTGCGATGCATCATCGAATCAAGGATTAGGTTGTGTACTCATGCAAAGAGGCAAAGTAATTGCCTATGCATCAAGACAGCTAAAGATCCATGAGAAGAATTATACAACGCATGACCTAGAATTGGGAGCAGTTGTGTTTGCCCTTAAAGCTTGGAGGCATTATTTATATGGTGCGAAGAGTGTTATCTATACGGAATCACAAAAGCCTCTCAATACATATATTTGATCAAAGGAGTTGAATATAACGTCAAAGGAGGTGGATTGAATCATTTTAGTGACTATGAGTGTGAGAATATCGATACCATCCTGGTAATGCAATGTGGTGGCTGATGCATTGAGTAGAAGAACGAGTGAAACCTAGACGTGGTACATGCAATGGCATTAATTGACTATTCACTCTCGACATCAAAAGAAATCGAAAAGAATAAAAAATTATTCACCCTAGAGTAAGAGGAATGATACTGGCAGCCCAGAGTGAGGCGTTCAAGTAAGAGAACGTACTTATAGAAAGACTACATGGTTTAAATCAACAGATAGAAAGGAAAGAAGAAGAGAGTTTATACTTTATGGACCATATATGGGTACCATTAGTAGGAGGTATGAGAACGATAATTATGGACGAAGCTCCATAAAGTAAGGTACTCCTATACATCCTGGGAGCGGATAGATGTAGCATATCTTCCGAGATGATGTTATGGTGGCGCGAGAAATAAGAGATATTGTCATACTTATGTTTATCAAATGCTTAACTTTGTTTCCTAAAGTGAAGGAATAGCATCAAAGGCCTTTTGGGTTTATTGCAAAACCCAAGATACTGAATGAAGTGGGAAAGATCACTATGTATTTATATCACTAACAAAACAAAACCATTTAACCTAAGACGGAGATTGGCATATAACGATTTGGGTAATAGTCGATAGGCTGAACAAGTCAGCTCATTTTTTGGCGATGTGAGAGGATTATAGTACTAATAGATTGGCAAAGTTGTACAGGGATGAGATAGTCGCACGACACAGACTTCCCGTGCCTATTATTTCAGATCAAGATAGACGATTTACATCACGTTGCTGGAAAATAGTGCAAAAAGCTTTAGGGACGCGATTGGATATGAGTACAGTTTATCATCCTCAAACGGATGGACAAAGTGAGCGTATGATTTAGACTTTGGAGGATATGTTAAGGGCATGTTTTATTGACTTTGGTGGCAATTAAGATGTTCATGTATCGCTAGCTGAATTCTCATACAACAATAGTTATCATTCGAGCAATCGGTGTGCTCCGTTCAAAGCATTGTATGGAAGGAAATGTAGGTCGCCTGTTCTATGGGCGGAAATTGGTTAAAGTAGTTTGATTGGACCTAAACTGGTACAAGAAACAACTGATAAGGTAGTGTTGATAAAGGAAAAGCTCAAAGCGGCGAGGGATCGTTAAAAGAGTTATGCTGATAATAGACGTAATTCGTTGGAGTTTGAGGTTGGAGATCGTGTGTTATTAAAGGTGTCGCCTTGGAAAGGCGTGATTCATTTTGGAACAAAAGGTAAGTTAGCACCGAGGTATGTAGGACCATTCGAGATCCTAGAAAGGATCGGCCCTGTAGCTTATCGGTTAAGATTGCCACGAGGAATTGAGTAAGTGTGCATGACACCTATCCACGGTCAAATTTTGAAGAATGTTTGGCAGATGCTAATCTGCATGTGCCAAGGATGTAAACAAGATTCGACATTGATGGTTAGGTTGAAGGGTTAAAGATGTCTATTCGTTTTGTTGAGGAACCCGTAGAGATTATAGACCGTGAGGTTAGGAGTTTGAAGCATAGTAGGATATCACTCGTGAAAGTTCATTGGAATTCAAAGCGTGGTCCCAAGTTCATTTAGGAGCGCGAAAACCATATGAAGTCTAAGTATCCTCAGTTATTTTTTTGATCGTGCTATTAAATCGGCTAGTTAAATCTTAGGATGAGATTTCCTTAAGGAGGGGATACTGTGACACCCGTGATTTGATCAGGTTAGTCATACTTTTAGAATTGGCTAAGTGTTTATATGTTCTATAGTTATGATCTATGTGACTTTATCTGTGTGCATGATTATCATTCTGAGGTGCGTGTTCATCTCATTTTAAAATGAGTTTAAGATATTGAGGGTTATTTCCATTTTGTTCGTGTGTAGTGACAATGGAAATGAGTGGCGTGTTTGCATGCATTGCTACGGCAATATGTGGATAATTATGCGTTGGATTATTAGGGAAAGTAGTTCATATTGGAAATGAATTAGATTCGTGTAATATGAGAGTTAGTAAGGAACTTTCTAAATATAGAAAGTATTTTTGGAAATGAAAGTTATAAATAGAAAGTTAGTATTTAGTTTTTCATGCAAAAGGTTTACCAAATTTACATAGGTTTTTGTAAGAAATTAAGGTAATGTAAGAAATTGTATAATTAATTAATTAATAAAAAAATAATAAAAATATGTATATAGTTAGATGTTAAAGAGAAAAAGAAAAAAAATGTATTTTACTTATTAACAAGTTATAGTTAGATTAGGATTCCTATTAATTGGTTTAATAAAAGAAAAAAAATAGCTCATTCCCTCCCCACCCCTTGTGTGCCGTCGAAACCCTCACCCCTAAGAACAAGGAAGGCAAAATTTTGATCCAATAAATTAAGAGCTAGTTCGTGTTAGGAGCGAGTAAGTAAGCTAGGTAATGGCTCTACTCTTGTTAATTCTTTTTAAATCATGTAACAAATAATATGATGGATCATTAGGGTTTAAAACTTCTGTAATTAATGATGTTATGATCATGCTAGTGCGTTTAGGGTTTGGTTAGGATCATATTGGTGCAAACGGTTAGGGTTAGATCGCGATAATTTTTGAATTAGGGTTTGGCATATTTTAGGTCTTTGTTCAAGTGATTATATCTCAATGATGGTAATGTGTTTTGAGGTGTTTCTAGTACCTAAATTGTAGTTCAGAGAATCTACTTTTCAAAAAGTTCGGCCTCGAACGATTTTGAGTTATGGAAGTTAGTCAAATGGTTGTTGCAAGAAAAGTTGTCAAAACAGTAAATACGGGTCAGATTTAGGTCAGAATTAGAGTGGTAAAACTCCTATTTAAAATTCGAATTAAGGTTAGCCAAAACACAGAAGTTAAGTTCTATGAGTTGGTTATGAGTAGACTTATGAGTAAATGAGTTGGTTAAAGTCGGGCATGGTGTCGGGGTGACCCATGGAGGTATGTAAACCTCTTAGACATCCATCATATGATTGTTTCATGGACTTAAGCATTTGGCTTAGTCGCGTGTAACACGTTTATATTTATTGCGTAGTTTTGTGCTAGGATATTTGGGAAGCTACGTTGAGCATTAGGTGAGTTTCATAGTCCCTATTTTTACATTGTTTTTAAATTGGGATGGAAATGATGAAAATGGTTTTAAAATGTTTTAATTGTTATGATTATGTGTTTTAATTGAGTGTGGACATTGTATGACTATTATATGGCCTTGTGTTACATGTTGGTTGTGAAGTACTTGCATGTACTGTGTTTGACATGTCAAGGATTGTGAATTACTTGCATGTACTATGTTTGGCATGTCAAGGATTATGATTTACATGCATGTACTGTGTTTGGCCTGTCAAGTGTTGTTGATTTGGATCGGATGAGTATGCCTACTTAGTGTTTGATTGGATCGGAGGGGTACGCCTACCCAGTATATATTTTTTGTTGATTTGATATGATGATTAGATTGCATGTTAGCATAAGTTCATGATAGTTCATATTTGTCCTACCTTGCTTTTATTAATCACAGTAATTGATTAAAAGTTTGAATTATGTATCGTAAACCTATGACTCTCACCAACCTTTATGTTGACGTCTTTAAGCATCATTTTCAGGTGAGCATCATGAGGATCTTAAGAATAAGAGGAGTGGCTAGAGAGACCATAGGCAGCTTGCGGAGTTTAATCTCCTAGTTTATTTCTTGCATGAATGAATATTGAATATTGTTGATTTGAACTGCTTAGGTTTATTTTGGATGTTTTGCATGTCTTGGTATTGATGGGAACCCCCTTTTCTTCAATACTAGACGCCAATTATCTTCTATGTTTGTTTGGGTATTTTCATGACACCTTGTATAACATCCCTATTTTTGACATATAGCAGCGGAAGCTAATCTGGGGTATTATTTCATAGTACAACAATCATAATCATAGAAAACGACTAGAAAGAGACGTTTTGAAAAGATAAGTTATCATTCATTATTTCATCAGAGTTTTTACAAACAGAGGTCCCAAAATCTACATGAAAACATAAAGTTTGAATGATAACAGTTTAGCCATCTTCAAGTCTATGTCACTCTGTGCCATAAGATGTTCAGTTACCTGAGATAAACATGCTAAAAAGGTCAACACAATGGTTCAGTGAAATTCATAGGTTTATAATAAACAGTGTGAATACAAGTCATCATAAGAGTAGGTTACGTTGTTATACACCCATAAGTGTAATAATTGCAATGAGTACAATTATTATAGAAAAGATTATTATTGCGTCTAAGCTCATGGCACTCAAACTGACTAGTGTATATATCAATAAAATGAATAATAAAGACTAAATGGCCTCGGTAGGTAATTGCCATATACCTCAAAAGTTTTAAATATAGTGCAGTTGGTACCTATCCGTCAAATACAAACGGATGGGGGGGGGGGGGGGGTGGTCAAGCCTAAAGGGCGACTAGGGGGGTTCACAATATTCACGTTCACAAGAACGCAAAGTGATTCTGGTCCCAGCAGGTGGGGGGGGGACTTTTGGCATAAAGGGAACTTAGACAAAGATGCAATAATATATCAGATACTCATAACATTAGAAAAACACATGTAATCCATGGTATTAAAGCATGTATACCCCCTACCACTAGATACAGCACATCTCCCACAAACTCCCGAGCGGTCACAGACTCCCCAAACACTCTACTAGGGAAAACTGCTTTGAAGTCCCCCTAATATCCCGTGAACGTCACGGCTTAGGTCACCCCGAAACCAAGGAGATATGTGTTAACAAGACTTCGAGTGATATGTTTAACGTTTCAAAACATCATAAATATTAAACGACAAATGCTTTGATTAAATAAATAATGGAAATATTGTATCGCTTTATGGGCTATCATACTCCCAGAGTGGCCATGTAGTACGTTGAGTGAGCCAGGGCTCTTTAAAACGTAAACCCGGGGGGGGGGGGGGGGGGGGGGGGGGGGGGGGAGGGGGGGGGGGGGTGTGTTGGGGGGGGGGGGGGAGTTGGGTCTGTCTCTCTGTCTTGTGGGGGGGTGGGGTGGCGGATTGTTTGATCTTAAGAATCAGAGCACGGTCTGCGAGGCTGTTGTTGGTTATGGCTTCGCATATGATGGTTAGTTCGTGATGGGGGTTACCACAATTCTATATGAGAAGTAATCTTATCTCCTCGGTGGCCCCTAGTAATGTGATATGATAAGATTTTAAGTTTCTTCAAAAGTTAGTTAATGATAAATTACATTAAATATATAACGAAATAATGCGTTGATTTATGATTAATAACGATAAATGTGTCGGGTTTTAATAAAATCGAGTTTTATAATATTAATATATATTTTTATAATTTATATAAAAATATTATATTTTATATTTTTAAGTTTGCAAAATTAGCAATATATACCCTTGGTTTATAAACTTTTACAACTTTAGTCCTTTATATATAAAGTATATATAATTTAAACCTTTAACTTTGAAACTTAGCAAAATAGGTCCTTATAGTTATAACTTTAGAATAATGACATTTTCAGCCCTTTTAATTATAAATTTCATAAAGTTACGATCTATACCCCTATGCATGGAAATATTTGCAAAACAAGTCCAAAAAGTCATGCAAGCTTATTTTAATATTCCAAATGATATTTGCAGGTTATAGCTTATTAGAATAAGCTAAAATAAGATGTTCTAATGTAACAAAAGTTTAGAAAAAGGACCCGTTAGTTAGAAAATCAAAACGGGTCATTTTTAGGGTTTTAATCCAAAACACATGATTTGAGGATTCAAGGCTTCAAACAAGAGTTCATATATGATCTTAAGAGTATTATGAACATTCTAATACATAATATAATCTTATGGAACAAGATCTTAGGCTTACTTGAGCTAAAATGGGTCGAAATATGTTTTTATGACTCGTACGCCTAGGGATGGCTTCAAGACTTCGTTTTTCTTGCTTTTTGGCTTCTATTCTCAGCTTAGGGACTTCTCTTGATCTTCTATTGCTGCTAGGGAATGGTTAGAACTCCATTTGAGTGTATGAGATGAGTTTTGAGGGATGATTTGAAAGGGTTGCTTGGTTCGTGTATTTATAAGGCTGGGAAACCTTTGTGCCCAAGTTTTCTTGTTATCTAAGGGTCAAGTGCTATAGTGTGATAACTAATGAGGCCTAGAGATGAGTATTGAGGGCTAAGGAGTGTATCTTTACAAGGTATATGGTATTGGAGGGGTGTTTGGAGGTCACGGCTAAACAAGGGTGACAAGGTGGTGATGTAGCAAGCTTGGCAGCCAAGATTTGAAAGGGAGGTGCTTGTAAGCAGCTTAGGGCTATAGTAGCTTAGTCATAGAGGTCTAGATACTGTTGGTTTAAAATGGGTAGAAATGGAGGGAAATGGGTATCGGGTCATTTTAGGCTCGTTTAGAGGTTAAAGTGTTTTAAACTTTTTATGTGGATTAGGGTTAATTAATGGTAATTAAGGTTTAGGATTAGTGTTAAGATTGAGATTAGGGCTTAAGGATTAAGGTATGATAGGGCTTAGTTTTAAGGTTTCGGTATTAGTTTTTTGGTTGAAAGTGAAATCTAAGGGGTTTAGGGTTTCGAGTTTTAAGATTAGGGATAGGGATGAATTAAGGTTTAGGTTAAAAGGTTTAAAAAAAAAAATTCATGCATTAAGATGCTTGTACCTTGTGTTAAAGTTGGTGGAAAGTTAAACAGATGTTAGGAAGCTTAAATGAACCTAATTTAACTTTCTTGCATTAATTGACCTTGTACATTGAGCTTTAGATAGTATGTAACTATGATTTTAGGAGGGAAAAGATATTTCAAAGTTGCGCTATGAAACTTGTATACATACTTTAAAGGCTTGATATCATTTTTATATGTATACATTAATATCTATTTAGGGTTTTGATAATAAACGTTTCAACGTATAATGCTTGTTTTTGAATATAACCATTAAAAAGGTAACGTTAAATGGGATAATTTACTTGTTAAAATGAAATTAAGATAGAGACATGACATAAAAATATGATATACATGAAATAAACATAGATAGAGAAGGCATGGTTAGAGGTTGCGTGAGCTTCATTTACATTAAAGATGCAATGATAGGATTCAGAAGCTTCTACACCTTAGTACTGCAGTTATAGTTAGTCTAAAGCTGACAATACATTGTTAGTACTGCCAGTATAATTAGTACTGTTAGTATAATAGTTAATATGTTAATATATAGTAAATACTAGCTTAATGATATGATGATTTATATTAGGAATATATATGCATGATCACTTGACGCGTTTTGTAAGCCCATTAAGGTTTTCCTTAGTGTATAAAAGGAACCCTATGGCATAGTTAGAGATATCAATCTTTATAGCAATATACAAGTTTTCATAGTTAGTTTTTTTGTAACCTAGGCAGAATATTTGCAATCAATTATATATTTAAAGTAGATTTCGCATAACAAGTATTCATTCATAATCAAGTTTTCTCATATAGTTAGTTTGGATTTATCTAAGTTAACTAAGCTTTACAAGCTAAGAAGATCTATTCATTGGGACTCACAAGTGGTATCAGAGCTTGTAGAGAAACTCTGAATAAGAAGAACTCATTCACATCCAGATCCAGATCTTTAAATACAATACAAGATGTCTGGTGAAGAACCTGCACCACAAATGGAACCAGTAGAATCTCCTCAAATGATATCTACTGTAAAGCTACCTATCCTCAAGAAAGGTGAATACACTCTTTGGAGCATGAGGATGGAGCCGTACCTCGTAAACACATATTATGGCTTGTGGCAAATAATCATGAATGGTATTGAACCTGTACAAACAACAAAAGATGATAATGGTGTTGAAACTGAAGTACCTCTAAAGACTGCTCAAGCTATATTGGCAAGACAAAAAGAAAGAAAAGCTAAAAGCATTCTACTTTTGGCTATTCCTGATGAGTATCAACTGAGGTTCCATACAATCAAGTGTGAAAACCTAAAGAATTGTTGTAAGCTCATATTGTTTAGATCTTATATCTAGGATAAATTAATAACAAAGGCGGAATATTCAATACATAGAATCATTGTTATTAACACAAGGTTTTTCATCATTATCTTCTATGATACATGACTACTACAAGCCCTAATTCTACCTTGATCAAATGGTAGAACGTGTTATCTAAACTATAACAAGGAATCAAAGATCCTTGAGGCTAAAACAACCAAACCCTAGGCGTCTACAATGAGACTTAACGCCTAGACACATACACACACTTTTCCTGGTGTTTACATCTTGACACACAGAAAACTATATGACCTATATCTCTTTATATACTAGAGATATTAGGTTTACAAAGGATAAGTATTAGGAAACAAACAAATCTTCCTAACTTTTATAATTATCTTCTAGGAAATCTTCTGTAATCTTCCATCTTTTGAAGAATTCCTCCTTTGTCTTTTAAGTCCTTCATCTTTCATATGTTTTGTCTTATCAACTCAAATATAATTCCCAACAATCTTCCCCTAGTTGATAATGACAAAACCATATAAGCACAAACTTCCCTTGAAGCTAATATATATGAAAGAATAAGGATCTATGCAATTCCACCAAGGATCTGTAAGTTGCACATCTTCTTTGTAAATCTTCTTCCCCTTTTTTTCATAATCAAATAGGGGACTCTAAATAGATGCAACTTTGATTTCAACAACCACAAATCACTATCATACTTCTAATCCAGCCTTCTAACAACTCAAATTACCCTCCATGACGCACCTTAAGAGAAATGAACTTGAACAGTAGAAACTTAAACTAGCATTAGTAATAACAATTAGCAGTAGTAAAAACCTTCACCTCATGTGGTGCATGTAAATGGTTAAATATTTTAACAATAAGCTTCCCCTGAAACCCATATGTTAACCATTTCTTAAATGTAGGCTCTATGTAATGATTACTGATGAAGAAAACTAAGTAAAACAAAGTTGATGTAGAAGTAGAATAACCAAAACCTGTGTCTTATATCTTGTACTATCCACGTGACGTTAAACTTATAAATAAATTTGTGAAATATAATTAGATCGCAACCTTTTGACAAAATCCTCATCTTTTATGAGACACCGAACCAAAGTGATAGCAAATGTGAGCTTTGAGCACCATAAGAAAAATCATACACCTTTGCTAGATTTTGACAAGTCTTCGTCACACAGTTGTAAGCACGAACAAGTTACCTCCAAATGGTTCTTAAGCCAATAGAATATGATAAAACGCCAAACCTAGTGAAACCCCACTTCACTCCAATAAATATAAACAACCTTCTCGAGAAGTCAATTAATCCAAGAAAATACAAGCCTTTAAAACGTTTAAGAACATTTAAAATCAAAACCAGTTAGCTTCCCCTTAACCGAAACATCTTGTTCAATTCGAGATCCAAACCATGTGTGTGTCATTCTATATCTGTCAAAGCTAGCAGTACAAACTTTCATTGCCAGCAGTACCAATTATTCACCCAACAGTACTAACAAAAACTTCTCGTAGTACCAATGTAACAAGAACAGTACTAAGTACTCATAAGCAGTACTAAGTATAAAGCTGGCAGTACGAAGTTCTTGTTGCCAACAGTATTAAGACAATATGAGCAGTACTAATTCTTCTCATCAAGCAGTACTAACTCTACCAGTACTAATGTCTTCTACCAGTACTAAATCATCTTGGCAGTATAATCATAATGCTAGCAGTAGTATAAACAAATACCTTAGCAGTGTTAATGAGCATCAAATAGTATTAACACTTCCCCTTAATCCAAGCATTATAAATGAACAATTTGAAGCTTGGCAGTACAAACGAGCACCTGGGCAGTACTAACCAATATACCCAAGCAGTACTAATATTCTTCATTGCTAGCAGCATATCACATTCAAGCAGATAGTAATGTACCATAGCAAGCCTTTAAATATTATCGTATAAAGGCAGTATTAACAAGCATGATTAGTATGAACAAATCATTGGCAGCATAAATTCATGTAATTGGCAGCATTAACTTTCCTTGAACGAGCAGTACTAACTTGTATTGGCAGTATAAAGTTCTCCTTCCTCCCATACCTTTTGAGACCCTTAAGATGTTAATACAAGCACCAATATTTTATCGATCAGCCAGCATTAACCGTGTCTCGTGGCAGTAGTAACCACCAACGAGCAGTACAAAACATATAACCACTGTTTAAGAATACTTTTTTTAAGCATCCAAATGACACTTTTTAGCGACACTTTTTCTGTCACTAAACTGTCACTAATTCATCATTCTCACCAACTGCTAATGATTCTTTTCATAGAATAAGTTCCAAAGAACGCTTGAATTATGTAACCAATCAAAAATAATTTTAAACAAACTTCCTGTTATATCGAATTAGGGTTGCTGAAAAACCCTAATATCACCAGATTCGACATGATAACCAAGACAGAAAATTTGTACCTTTTTTTTCATAGATTTGACATCAAAACACATTGTAGATCCTAGATCAAGAGCCACCAGGCTCTGATACCAATTGTAAAAACCTAAAGAATTGTTGTAAGCTCAGATTGTTTAGATCTTATATCTAGGATAAATTAATAACAAAGGCGGAATATTCAATACATAGAATCATTGTTATTAACACAAGGTTTTTCATCATTATCTTCTATGATACATGACTACTACAAGCCCTAATTCTACCTTGATCAAATGGTAGAACGTGTTATCTAAACTATAACAAGGAATCAAAGATCCTTGAGGCTAAAACAACTAAACCCTAGGCGTCTACAATGAGACTTAATGCCTAGACACACACATATACTTTTCTTGGTGTTTACATCTTGACACACAGAAAACTATACGACCTATATCTCTTTATATACTAGAGATATTTGGTTTACAAAGGATAAGTATTAGGAAACAAACAAATCTTCTTAACTTTTATAATTATCTTCTAGGAAATCTTCTGTAATCTTCTATCTTTTGAAGAATTCCTCCTTTGTCTTTTAAGTCATTCGTCTTTCATATGTTTTGTCTTATCAACTCAAATATAATTCCCAACATCAAGGATGGCAAGTCTTTGTGGGCTGCTATCAAGAGTAGGTTTGGCGGCAATGTTGAATCTAAAAAGATCGCCAGAAGCATGTCTTGAAGCAAACATTTGAAACCTATTTATGTATCTTAGACACAGAAGACTAGACAAAGCATATGCATTGGTTTCAAAAACATATCAGCAACTCGAAGATCATGGAGCAGCTTTATCCTAATGAAATGCACATCAGAAATTTTAAAGAGCTCACCTTCCATCATGGAACAATGTAAGCCTTGGAATATGAGAACAAAGATGGTCATAGCTGAAATTGTATATTGATGATTTAACAATAAACCAAATAAGTGTTTGAATTTGATACAAAGGTTCCTCTTGGATCATATCAACCTCTCCATAAAGGGTGGCCCTTTCTCTCTGCAGAAGACACTAACAATATTGATGAAGTTAATACTGTCAATGGTGTTTTTATTGCAGCAAGCCATAGCTCTCAAGAACAAGCCTCTTCATCATTATATATTAATGATCTAATGTTCTTATTCTTTACTAATCAATCAAATAGTCCTCAACTAGATGATGAAGACTTTGAGTAGATTGATCATGATGATTTGGAAGAAATAGACCTTAAATGGCAGGTGGCCATGCTTTCTATGAGGGTAAAGAGATTCTATAAGAAATACCAAATTAAGAAATTAATCTTTAAATGGAAAAGAACCTTGGGAAGTTTAGACAAAACCAAGTTGAATTGTTATAACTGTCATAGAAGGGGCCAATTTTGCCCAGGGAATGTAGAGCAAACAAGAAGAAACAAGTGGGCACAAGAATGGAGATGAAAGGTAAAGGAGCAACAGACAACACTAGAAGACTGTACCAGTGGAGACCTCAGACATTGTGTAGTGTCAGGACAATTGCTTTGATTGTCCAAGATGGGACTGTGAATGACTGGAGTAATAAAGCTCAAGATTGAACAACTGAGTAGCTCTCATGGCCTACACTTTGCCAACTCCTCAGGGTCCTGACACAGAGGTAAATCTTGTTCTAAAAACTATGATAAAACCTAGAAAAACATTAAAAATAGTTTGATAACAGAGACAAACTCTTGATAAGGCTAAATCTAGAAATTGTAGCTTATTAGTTTGGCCCTAGAATTTTGTAAGAAGCACCAAGTTAATTGTTCATCAGAAAATGAAGTTTTGTCTATGAGGAAAAAGATTCAATATTAGAGTTTGAAGTAAAAGATAAAGGTAATGCTGTCACTAGACTTACAAATCAGTTAGAACAAACTTTAAAGGAGAAAGAAGATTTAAAAGCTAAACTAGAACAGTTTGAAACATCTTCTAAAAACTTAAATAAACTGATTAATAGTCACATACTTTCTAAAGATAGAAACATGATCTAGGTTTATAGGAGATCAATATGAATGAAAGTTTGAAAGTGAAGTAAAACAAAAGATGTACTTATTGAATAGCGTTCATGGTGAAGACAATCAAAACAAATGATAGGTTCAAAAAGGAATACATGAATATCAATATTCCCCCTCCTTTTACTAGGAACGCATGCCACACTTGCTACCTAACATTTTGCATGATTGGGAATAACCTGTTTATAGGCCTACACAAATAAGACTAGTGCTATGTTGTCACTCAGAGTTTAAACAAAATCACCCCCCCCATCAATACTAGTGTAGAAAAGCCTAGAGTTGAATATGAAAGGCCAAGATGTGAGTTATTCATTGAAGATTAGGACAGTGAAGATGATGAGTGGCTGGATAGTTTTCAATCTAATGATGTCCAAAACAACAGTCAAACCTAGTTTTTTTAAAAAGATTGAGTTTTACTAAAGCTAGGAATGAACCTGTTAAAATCTGATAAACAAGGTAGGTAAACCGAGATTGAGTCCAGCTCAATCTCCTAAGGTAGATAGAAAGATTGGAATAGGAAAGAGAACTCAAAAACAAGAGTTAGGTTCTTAGGTTTAATAAAAAGCTTGTTTTTTGTTTGTGGAAGTCACATCAACTAATAAAAGACTGTGATGTTCATGAAAGAAGAAATGCCAAAAGAATCCCTATTTTTGTGAAAGGATTAACTAGGATTTGTGGCAAGAATACCAGTTAAGTACTGCCAAGCAGTAAGTTAATATTGCTACACACAAAATAAAATTTTCCAACTGCATTCTTAAAAATAGGATTTAGAAGAATACCATTTAGTACAGCCAAGTAGTATGTTTAATACTGCACCCCTAGTGGAAAATAGAGGGTTTGAATATTTCAAATCAAAAATAAATACTTTTCCTAAGTCACATTCACCTATTAGAAGGCCTTTTTATAACTCAAAGAGTACTGTAATACCTAGGATTTCCAAAAGTAAAAGTTAATACTATAAAAGTAAATGGGTGTTAATACTGCTGGGCAGAACTATAGTTTGAACTGTAAGAAAATGAGTCCACTAACTTTTTAAAGACCTTAGCAGGTTTATATTTAGAGACCTAAAAAGACTGATATTATACAAAGGCTCCAAAGACAAAAGTGGATCATATCTCAAAAAGAGTAAATAATATAGATCCACAAGGCAGACTCAAGTCAGTAGTGGGCTAGTGGTTCCCTAAGAGAAATTAGTGCTCTCTTATTTTTTGTTGCAGTGGAATCCAAACAAAGCTTTTATTTTTTTATTTTTAAAAGTACAAAGTAAGTTTGACAGTAGGATGCTCCAGGCATATGACAGGGAACAAAGCCTTACTTACTGACCTATCAAGATATTGATGGAGGTTTTTTGTTGCCTTTGGGGAAGTACTAGAGGTGGTAGATAACAGGAATTGGGTAAGAATAACAACCTAATAAAATAGAATTTGAAGATGTGTTTTTTTGTGAAGTGAACTAAGTTTAAATCATTCTAATGGTCAAAACAAATGTGTGACCATAAAAACAGTTTCTTTCACTGAAACTGATGTCTTGTTTTCGTCTTCTGACATTAATCAAATTGATGAAGTCTAGTAATGCTTAGGAGTGTCCCTAGGCAAAACCAATATGTACAACCTTTGATTTAAAGAATGTAGTTCCTTCTTGCGATTTAACTTGTTTTATATTGTCAAAAGCCATAAATAATGAATCTAAGCTATGGCATAGGAGGCTGGGTCATGTGAATTTTAAAACAATGAATAAACTTGTGAAGGGAAACCTTGTAAGAGGTCTTCCTTCAAAGACTTTTGAAAATGACCATACTTGTGTTGCTTGTCAAAAGGGAAAGCAACACAAAGCCTCCTGTAAGACCAAACATGTGAGCTCTATCAGCCAACCTTTACAGATGTTGCATATGGACTTATTTGGACCAACATCTGTAAGGAGTATCAACCATAAGACCTATTGCCTTGTAGTGACTGATGACTTTAGTAGGTTTAGCTAGGTTTTCTTCTTAGCCACTAAGAGTGAAACTAGTGGGATTCTTAAGAAATTTATAACATAAGTAGAAAACCAATTAAACCATAAGGTTAAAGTAATCATGTCTGATAATGGGACAGAATTCAAAAACAGGGAAATGGATGAATTCTGTGGGCAAAAAGGGAATATAGTGTTGCCAGAACTCCACAACAAAATGGAGTTGCTGAGAGAAATAATAGGACCCTAATTGAGGAAGCTAGGACTATGCTAGCAGACTCACTTCTACCTACAGTATTTTGGGCTGAAGCAGTTAATACTACTTGTTATGTCCTCAATAGGGTTCTGGTGACCAAGCCTCATAACAAGACACCCTATGAACTTATTATTGGCAGAGAACCAAGCATAAGTTTCATGAGACCTTTTGGATGTCCTGTTACTATCCTAAATACCCTAGAACCTTTAGGTAAGTTTGATGGGAAGGCCGAGGAAGGGTTTTTAGTTGGGTACTCTGTAAATAGCAAGGCTTTCAGGGTATTTAATACTGAAACCAAAAAAGTTGAAGAGAATCTGCATGTAAACTTTCTTGAAAATAAACCAAATGTTGCAGGGCAAGGACCTAACTGGCTTTTTGATATTGATTCATTAACAAATTCTATGATTTATCAACCAGTTACTGCAGGGAATCACACTAACAAAAATGCAGGTCCACAAGAAACTAATGGCAATACAGGTTTGAAGAAAAATATTGATGCTAAACAAACTGAAGAAGAGAATGTGTCTACTCAACAATATATTGTGTTCCCATTATGGTCATTTATCTCTTCAAGCTACAAGAGCTCAGATGACAAGGCTGAGGATGATACAGTTAATGATGATGCTTGTAAAAAGACTATACAAGAACCAGCAAGTGAGTATGATCAAGCCTTGAAGAATGTTCTTGATAAGATGATGGATCAAGAGAAGGAGGCTACAGAGTAATCAAATGCTATTAGAAAAGAGTGTGATAGCCAGCTTCTTCAAAAGAAGATTACTAGAGCTAGCAGTACTAACAGTTTTAATATTGTTAGCACGCCAGTTAATACTACTAGTGCATCCAAGACTTTTAGTCCTGTTGGACCATCAAGTGGACCATCATTTGTTCCTTTTGGTGGATCTTTTCCTATTGATGTTTCTAATCTTCCTCATGATCCTCTAATGCCTGAATTGGAAGATACTACTGAAATTCAAAGTACTAGCATTTTTGGCAATGCCTATGATGATTATGACTTAGAAACTCTCAATACTCCTTCTGATGATCAATGTGTAGGTGCAGAGGCTGATTTCAACAGCATGGAACCTTCCACTATTGTCAGTCCTATTCCCACAACTAGAGTACAATCTACTCATCCTAAAGCTCAGATTATTGGGGATCCAAAGTCAGCAGTACAAACAAGGGGCATGACAAAGAAGAATTCTGGAGAGCATGCTATGATTAGCTACATCCAAAAGCAGAGAAGGACAAATCACAAAGATTTCCAAAACTACTTATTTGCTTGTTTCCTTTCTCAACATGAACCCATAAAGATATCTCAAGCCTTTGATGATGAAAAGTTGGGTTTGAGCATGCAAGAGGAGCGGCTTTCAGTTCAAGATTAGAAAGGTTTGGACACAAGTTTGACTTTTCAAGGGGTAAAAAGAGGCTATTGGTACAAAGTGGGTGTAATAGGAATAAGAAGATAGAGGGGTTAAAAAGGGTTGTCAGGAACAAAGCCAGACTGGTAGCATAAGGATATAAACAAGAAGAAGGCATTGATTATGATGAGGTTTTTGCTCTTGTTGCTAGAGTTGAAGCAATCAGGTTATTTTTGGCGTTTGCATCATTTATGAATTTTCCTGTGTACCAGATGGATGTTAAAAGTGCTTTTTTCTATGACACTATTGAAGAAGAGGTATATGTTAGCCAACCTCCAGGTTTTTTGGATCTAGAATTTCCAGAAAAAGTCTACAAAGTGGAGAAAGCCTTATATGGTCTACATTAAGCTCCTATAGTTGTATGAGACACTCTCTACCTGTTCTGATAGGATAATGGATTTCACAGGGACAAATTGACAAGAACTATTGTTCATGAAAGAGGACTCAAGGGTGATATTCTACTGGTACAAGTATATGTAGATGACATCATCTTTGGTTCTACTAAAAAGTCTTTGTGTATAGATTTTGAGCAAATAATGCAAAAAAGGTTCCAGATGAGTTCAATGGGAGAGCTCACTTTCTTCTTGGGTTTACAAGTCAAACAGAAAGAGGATAGAATCTTCATTAGTCAGGACAAGTATGTTGATGAAATCTTGAAGAAATTTGGCTTTTCTAGTGTAAGGACAGCCAGTTCTCCTATGGAAACTAGTAAGGCTTTAACAAAAGATGAAGATAGTGAGGATGCTGATGTCCATTTATACAGGTCAATGATTGGGTCATTAATGTACCTTACATCCTCCAGACCAGATATTATGTTCTCAGTTTGTGCATGCTCAAGATTTCAAGTTCAACCAAAAGTTTCCCACTTAAATGCAGTAAAAAGGATCTTTAGATACCTAAAGGGTCGACCCAATTTAGGCCTTTGGTATCCTAAGGACTCTCCTTTTATATTGGAAGCTTTTTCAGATAGTGACTATGCAGGTGCCAGTTTGGACAGGAAATCCACAACAGGAGGTTGTCAATTTCTTGGTTCAAGGTTAATCTCTTGGCAATGTAAAAAGCAGACTGTGGTGGCTAATTCAACTACTGAAGCTAAATATATTGATGCTTCTGACTGCTGTGGTCAAGTGCTTTGGATCCAAAATCAGATGTTGGATTATAGATACAATTTTATGCAGACAAAGATTCATGTTGACAATGAGAGTGCCATTTGTGTTGTCAAGAATCCTGTCTACCATTCTAAAACAAAGCATATAGAGATTCGGCATCATTTCATTAGAGACTCCTATGAGAAGAGATTGATAGAGATGGTCAAGATACACACTGATAATAATGTAGCTGATTTGCTCACTAAAGCTTTTGATGTGAGTAGATTTAATTTTCTAGTGGCAAGCATTTGTATGCTTAATCTATAGCTGCATGATCTTAGGGGAGGTTAATGGTGTGTATATATCGTAACTTTTTGAAATTGATACACTAAAAAAAAGGGGCTGAAATGTCAATTTCGGTATATATCGTAACTTTCTGAAACTTATAACTAAAGGGACTGAAAATGTCATTTTATCAAATTTATAACTATAAGGACTTATTTTGACAAGTTTCAAAGTTAAAGGTTTAATATATAAGTACTTTTTATATAAAGGACTAAACTTGTAAATGTTCATAATCCAAAGGCATATTTTGGCAATTTTGAAAACTATTAAAACATTATATTTTTATCAATTATACAAATATATGTTTAAATATTATAAACCATTATCACTTAAAACTATAATGTATCACGATATTAGGGAGTTTCATGTGAGGGATTCCATTTGGGTATTTGTTTTGACGAGTTTGGTGGGTTTATGATTTAAAGTGCCCTGGCTCCTCAAACAATATTGCGTGGCCTCTGGATTATGATAGCCCGAACAGTGATACAATATTTCCATAATATTTCATCAAAGTGATATTACATTATGACATAAAACATATTCAATCAAACTAAGACTTGACATATTACCCAAGTTGTGTGACGAATCTGTTACTTTCATTTCAAATACTTTTGCCATTAATCTGATTTCCCTATACTGTTAAGGTGAGTTCATAGCCTCACTTTTAAATCTCTTTAACATTTCATAAACCCGTGAGGGGGATACATGCTTAAATTATGAATGCAAGTATTTTTCTGTATGCTATCCTGATTCATTATTGCCTAAGTACCAACTTTTGCCATTAAGACCCCATTATCATGAACCGTTAATTACTCGTCAGGGTAAGCGTGAATAATGTGAATAGATCTATTTGGGACTGGAATTCCCCGTTAGTGTACCTATATTGTTGGTAACCAATAGCACATCATTTGAATAACTTATGCGGGTGTTTGGCAAAGACACCCGTTAGGGAAATTACTTGTGGTTATTGATTAACCTAAGGCTTCGGTGTCATGAGCTTAAAGCAATAATAATGTTTTACAAACTATGGGTGTATAACAACGTAACCCACTATTGAACTTGTATTCAAACTACTTATTACAAACCTATGAATTTCACTCAACCATTGTGTTGACTTTTTAGCATGTTTATCTCAGGTAACTGAGCATCATATGGCATAGAGTGGCATGGACTTGAAGATGGCTAAACCGTTATCATTCAAACTTTTTGATTTCTTGTAGATTCTAGGACCTCTGTTTTTAAAAACTCTGATGAATAAATAAATGATAACAACTTTTTCTAAAACATCTCTTTATTACTCGTTTTCTATGATTATGATTGTTGTACTATGAAATAATACCCCAGATTAGCTTCCGCTGCTATATGTATCAAAATGGGGGTGTTATAGATTGGTATCAGAGCCAACGGTTATAGAGAACAAGGTTGAAACCTTAACTATAACTACTTTTCTTTTCTAGCCAAGAAAGTCCTCCGTGCCGCTACATCTTTCAGAATAGTATGAAAGATACATAACTATTATACTACTATATATAACTTATGTTATTTACCGCTGGGTTGTTAACAGAACGATGTCGTCTCCCAACCATCTTACTTCCGGTATTGAGGATGCTTTTTCCTCCAACTTTCCCGACTTTATTCTGGCTTCTCCGGACTATGTCCCAGCTTCACCGGGAAAAACATATTCTAGCTCTTCTAACTCATTTGGCGTAGTTCCAATAGCTTCACCAACTCTTTCGCTCTTTCATGATGATCCCTACATAAAAGTTATGCAAGCATTTTATGCTGAAAAATCACCTATCCCACCTCCTACTATCATACCTCAATCATCAATGCTTAATCCTCAAGAATTCTTTCTTCCTGAAGGACTACTACCACCAAAGAAATGAGGTTGTTCATCCTCATCTACTTCTGCCCTACCTCAAGACTTTGAGATAGGAGAAAGCTCTTGTAAGACAAGTCTGGAACGTCACGAGGAGCAAATTGAGGAAATCTTGAATCATCTAGATGAACTTTCTCTCGATCGTATTGAATACATAGAAGACAAAATCGAAGGACTTGGAAAAGGTCGGGTGATTATCCAACAAGACTTTGACAATCTAGAAGCAGAACTCCAAGAAGCTCGTGCTCAAATTTCTAAACTTCAGAAGAAGCAGATGGGAAATAACCACAAAATTTATCTAGCTCGCTTCAGAATTACTGATCTAGAACACATCATCAATGATATCCAGATTCGTCATCAAGAAAATAAGGAAAGTCTTCTGAATACCATTAATGAACTCAAGATCAGCCAAGAAGGGCCATCGGACTATTAGATTAGATCTTAGTTATCCCTTTTATTAGAACCTAGCCATCAGAGTGAAGAAGTTGGAGAAGCAAGTCAAGACAAGCAAAGCTAGGAGAAGAGTAAGGCTAGTTCTTTCAGAAGATGAGGAAGCTGCAGAGGATTCTTCCAAACAAGGGAGGAAGATCTTTGAAATTGATACAGATCCTTCTATTTCATTGGTACAAGATGAAGGACCTTCATGATTTCAAGAGGATGCAGACATTCAGGAGAAGATTAGTGATGATACTGAGGTATTGCTAGAAGAAGAACCAACTAAGATTGTAGAAAAGATCAGGGTAGTGGTAAAAAAGGTGAAAAAGAAGTTAGTACTGTTGGTGCAGAACATAGTACTATCATTCCTGAAGTTAGTACTACTAATATAGCAGTTACTACTACTGAAGTTAGTACTGCTGTTGAGAACTTAGTATATATCAGAAGGAGTGCTGAAAAGAAAAAAGATAAAGGTAAAGGAATTAAGACATAGCCTGAGCTTGAGAAGAAGAAAAAGAAGCAATTAGAGCAAGAAAGAATTGGGCATGAAGAAGCTGTAAGGTTACAAGAACAACTTAATGAAGAAAAGACTCAGAGAATTGCAAGGGATGCTGAAATAGCTAGACAGCTACATGAAGAGATTAATAAAGCAGGACAAGAAAGAGTATTGTATAGCTAAATATGCATCAAGCTCAATCATGATGAATGGAGTGATCCCAGCAGTATAAGATAAACCACTCTTCACTAAATAGACAATACATTTTGTAGCTGAAGTTAAAGGAATAACATGTTCATGTACTTAAAGAACAGGAGGAAACAAGATGAATTATTCAAGGGAATGAATGTATGAAGAACATTAGACCTTAATTGAAAAAGGTATGGGATCAAATTCAATCCTTTGCTCCCATGGATTCTAAAAAGGAAAAAGGTAGTGAAAAGAAAGGAAGTAGAAATAAATAATTGCAAGGAAAAGAGCAGGTGAAAAGCAAAGTGAAGAAAGTTCAAAAAGGCAAAAGATAGAAGATGATATAGAGAAGGAAGAACTTAAATCCTATTTAGATCTGGTTCCAAGAGAAAAATTTGCTATGGAAATTGAATATTTGGATACTAAGTATCCAATGGTTGATTGGAAGACTCAAGTCTGGGCTTAAAAATTTATATTATTATCAAATCATCCTCAGAGCAGATGGAGGTATTTCAAAGAATACACAGATTAATTAGTGAGATGCTTATGATTTGACAGACAGATGTAATGGAACTACACAGACTAGTAGAAAAGAAATGAATCAACAACAAGACCAGAAGGATATGACTTGATATTATTACGGGGAAAGATCTGAAGATACTCTTAATATCAAACCTTAAGAAGAAGATAACGTCGTGGAGAGATCAATATGAGTAACATTTGATAAGCAGGAGACTAGATGATTCCTGTGAAATTCCAAATTATGTTGTGGACACAATTGGAATTGCCATTCCTATGATGATAGAGAAAAATGTTATCCACTTAGCTTAATAAAGCTATCAAAGATTTTATGCAAAAAACAAGAGGTAGATCATGAAAATTGGGTGGCATTTTGAACTTTTAATAGTTTTATAAGGTCACACGTATAGAAGTAGAAGAATGTTTAGAAGAATCCTCAATAGTGCAGTCTAGAAGTTTAAATACAGAAGAAACTTAAGATTTGACGGTAAATCACAAGTTTAAGGGAGGATTGTTTTGGTATGTCATAGCTTCTACACTTAGTTCTCTAGCAAGTTATAGTTAGTTAGTACTACTAGTACAAAATTATGTACTGACCAGTATAATTAGCATTGATATTAATAATAGATAGTAATGTTTCATTATACAGTAAGTACTCTAGCTTAAGTGATATGCCTGAGTAATATTAAGAATCGATTATGCATGATCACTTGCTTGACGCATTTTGTAAGCCTATAGGGTTTTCCTTAGTGTATAAAATGAACCCTATGTGCATCAGTTAGAGATATCAATAATACATAGCAAATATAAAAGTTTTCATAGTATAATTTGATTCTATAACCTAGCAAATATTAGCAATCAAACAAATTAAATTTTGTTTACATTGTTCTTCCTTAGTATTACAAGTTAAGATACCACCATAACTTGTAGTCTTCATAATCATAGTTTCTCACATATTAGTTTGGAATTATCCAATTAACTAAGCGTTTAACAATCTAAGAAGATTTAAAATCAAAGGACTCACATGCAAGTATTACGTGGCATAATGAGTAAAGCAAAAATTTCCCTTGTAAAAAAAGGTATTATAAATATAATAGATGGATATTACATTGTCATCTAATATAGAATGGTAAAATATACATTGAAGAAAAATGCGGGTTTTATAGTCTCCCTCCCTTAAAAGATATCCTCGGTCCTGAGATTAGTTGGATCTGGAGTATGATTATAGAAACAGTATGGATTCCTTGTCACGAATTTGATCATCGTCGATCCCCACGTAAATTCTAGGTCCTCATTTAGAGTTCCATCCTAACTTTAGACTATAGGAATACAACTTAGGCTTTATTGCATGACTTCTCGATCCATGTATCTTCACAGGTTCTCCACAAAGTTGAGTTTGTCATCGATAGAAGCTCTTTCATTGGAATGACAAGGGATTCGTCAGATAGGCATTTCTTTAGATTAGAAACGTGGAAAGTACCGTGGACATTACTGAGCTCTTTAGGAAGCTTACGTTTATATGGCCACAGGGCCAATCCTTTAAGGATTTATTGAAAGAGTCCAATGTACCTAGGGTTAGCTTTCCTCGAATTCATCCTACATCGGAAGACACCTTTACGAGGTGATAACTATTCAACATAACATGATCTCCAACTTGAAATTCTAAAGGCTTTCATCTGGATCGTTTTTGCTTTGCAGTGTCGTAAAATCGTAAGATCCTAAGATCAAGATCGGGATCTTAACAACCATGGTTTCATGGATTATTTCTGGTCCTGTAAGTTGAACATCTCCAACTTCGGCCTAGCAAACAGGTGATCTGCACTTTCGACCATAAAGTGCCTCAAATGGTGCTGCCTTGATACTAGCATGGTAACTGTTATTGTATGAGAATTCTACAATTGGTAAGTGTCTTTCCCATCCTTTTCCAAAATCTATAACACAGGCTAGAAGCATGTCTTTGAGTGTTTGGATGGTTCTTTTACTTTGTCCATCAGTTTCAGGATGATATGTCGTACTCATGTCTAATTGAGTACCCAAAGCACTTTGTAATGATTTCCAGAATCTGGATGTGAAATGATTGTCACGATCCGAGATGATAGATATTGGCACGCCATGCCGGGAGACTATTTCTTTGACGTATAACCTTGTAAAGTTTTCCATACTATTTGTCTCTCGGGTAGGGATGAAGTGTGCGGATTTAGTAAGGTGATCGATAATGACCTAGATTGTGTCATGTCCTTTGGAGGTTTTGGGTAGTTTTGTGATGAAATCCATTGTTATTATCTCCCACTTCCACATAGGAATCTCCGATTGTACCAGTAAGCCGGATGGCTTCTGACATTCTGCTTTAACTCTAGAACATGTCAAACATTTTCCAACATATTCAGCGATGATTGCGTTCATGTTAGGCCACTAATAGAGTTTCTTTAGATCCTGATACATCTTGTCAGAACTCGGGTGAATGGAATATTTTGATTTATGGGACTCATACATGATCAAGTCTCTCAGATTACCAAAGAGTGGTAACCAGCTTCGATTCTTAATACAACGAGTTCCATCAGGACGTATTTCAAATGCTTTATCCATTCCTCGTAAGTTTTCAGCCTTAATGTTTTCTTCTTTGAGTGCTTCAGTTTGATCTTTAAGAATTTGTAAGGGTAAGTTTGGATGAATGGTCATAACTAATGATCTAACTCGGAGTGGTTTGATTCGTTCCTTCCGACTTAAGGCATCTGCTACAACATTTGCCTTTCTAGGATAGTAGCGAATTTCACAATCGTAATCTGCAAGCAATTCTAACCAACGGCGTTGTTTCATGTTCAACTCTTTCTGATCAAGGATATGCTAAAGACTTTTATGATCAGTGAACACAGTACACTTTTTACCGTATAGGTAGTGTCTTCAAATTTTAAGAGCGAACACAACTGCTCCTAATTCGAGATCATGAGTGGTATAGTTTTCTTCATGAGGTTTGAGTTAACACCGCTCCCAGACCTTGCTGGGATGCATCACAATAAACAACAAAATCATCATTTCCTTTTGGTAATGCTAAAATTAGAGCTTCACAAAGCTTCTATTTTAGTAATTGGAAAGCCGACTCTTGATCTTCGCCCTAGATATACTTATTGTTTTTCTAGGTTAATTCAGTCAAAGACTTTGCAATCTTTGAAAAACCTTCGATGAATCTCTGGTAGTAGCCGGCAAGTCCTAAGAATTGACGTATTTCTGTAGGTGTAGTAGAAGATGCCCAATTCTTAACTGCTTCAATCTTGGCGGGGTCAACATGAAGTCCTTGACTATCAATTAAGTGTCCAAGAAATTCCACGATATGGATCCAGAAATCATATTTGGAGAACTTGGCATATAATTTCTCCCTTTTGAGTAATTCCAAGATTATTCTTAGATGATTTGCGTGCTCTTCTTTGTTACGAGAGTAGATGAGAATATCATCGATGAACACTATCATAAATTTATCCAAGTATGGTTTACACACACGATTCATGAGATCCATGAATACAGCAGGCGCGTTAGTTAAACCAAATGGCATCACTTGAAATTCATAATGTCCGTATCTTGTTCTGAAAGCAGTCTTGGGAATATCTTCATCCCTGACTCTCAGTTGATGATAACCTGATCTCAAGTCGATCTTTGAGTAAATACTTGAACCTTGAAGTTGGTCAAATAAGTCATCGATCCTGGGTAATGGGTAACGATTCTTTACGGTAAGTTTATTCAACTCCCGGTAATCGATACACATTCTGAAAGATCCGTCTTTCTTTTTAACAAATAAGACAGGAGCTCCCCAAGGTGAAGTACTTGGTCGAATAAAACCTTGGTCTTCCAACTCTTGAAGTTGGTTAGATAGTTCCTGCATTTCTGAAGGAGCTAATCTATAAGGTGCTCGGGCTACAGGTGTCGCTCCTGGAATTAGATCAATTTGAAATTCTACTTGACGAATAGGAGGAAGGCCAGGTAAATCTTCAGGAAAAACTTCTGGGAATTCCCTGACTACTAGGATATCTTCTAGTCGTTTCTCGTCTGACTTCTTTTCCATTACTTGGATTACGAAAACTTAACAACCTCAAGATATATATCTTTCGGTTTTTATACAGGATATTAGATTTAGTCGGGTTTTACTTTGGTCACCTTGGATGATCAAAGTTTCACCATTGATTGGGATGTGGACGACTTTCTCATCACAGATAATTCTAGCATGATACTTGGATAACCAATCCATACCAATGACGACATCAAAACTACCGAGTTTGATTGGCATAAGATCAATTTTGAAAGGTTGGTTTAACAAGGTCAGGATTACACCCTGAATAACGATGTTTGTGCTTACTAAGTTTTCGTCAGCCATTTCGATATCGTAAAATGTATCTATTGTAATGGGTGGAATATTTAGCTTAGAGGCAAGAGATATGGATACGAAGCTTTTATCGGCTCCAGAATTAAATAATACTCTAGCTAGATGTTGGTTTAAAAGGAACATATCCGTGACTACATTCGGGTTTTAATGAGCATTCCTATCCCTTAGCATGTAGGCTCTTCCCTGGGCATTGTTGTTGATGGTCTTTCGACACTGATTTTCATAATGCCCTTTCTTTCTACAGGCATGACAAATTATCGATACTGGTTGCTGATGTGACCTTATAGGATTCTTCTATTCCAATAGGTTAGGCGAATGAATTCCACTAGAATAAAGCTTCCTCGGTTAATGTACTAATAGTGAATTTCATTTTGTTTTTCTCTCGGCACAATTGCACGAGAACAATCCCGATTCAGTCAGTTCAAAACCAGTGATATGAGTCCCATAGCTCACTTACATACCATGAAGTTGCTACAAAGTGTTGGCAGCTCTTGAACTCTTGGTAGCTACACTTCTTGCTACATGTGCTTCTCTTGGTCGGTGGTATTATTAGTATTTGCCATGTTGGTGGCTTGTGCTTCCAGAGCTGCGGAAACACTATCAGCAACTAGTTACCTAATGGCAGCCTGAGTCATGGCTGGTGCTGCAGATGTTGATGTCCTTTTGGGAGGCATTCTATCAACATAAGACAACATGGAATAAGAGTGATATTACAAGTCATTGTTTAAAAAATTTTCATACATAGTTGGTATTGGAATATTTGAAATAGATACTTAATTGATACAAAGGTTACTAATAAAGAAATAAAATTACAGGATAATAACAAAAAAATTTATGGAAATCTAAGATTTTCAGAGATGTAACCACCTCTATCAAGCATTGACCTCATTAAGTTACTCGGGGATCTGGTTCACTTCCCTTTGGTCGCGGTATGATCCATAATGGAGTTATCCATTTCTGCGAAGATAGACTTACAAAGGGTAGTTGTTGGTGCGCATGTTGTGGTTGACCTAACCGGTGATGAGATCCTACTGATGAAGATGGAGATATTGGAATGGGTGATTTAACAGGTGTCTCAGCATCTTTAGGTGGTGGAATATCTTCAGGAGGAAAGAAATCTCGGGAATCAAACATTGGTGATAGTGATAACACTAGAGATAGAGGCACAACAGTTGGGGGTCGAATAGTAACTTGTGGTGGACTAATGGCATCATATGCTTGTCATGACCTTTCATATAGGGGTTCATTATAAAAAGTGGAAGAGTTGGTGAATGTATTGGAACTAAACCAATGAGTTATTGCAGAAAGCTAAGAATAAGGTATTTCCCGGTAAAGCTAGGGACATAGTTCTGGGAAAGCTGGATATAGGTCCGGAAAGTTAGAGGAAAAAGCATCCTCAATCTCGGAAGTAGGATGGTTGGGAGAAGATATTACTCTGTTAACAACCCAACGGTAACTAACATAAATTATTTATATAATAGTATAATAGTTAGGTACTTTTACATACAATTCGGGAGATATAGTGGCACGGAGGACTTTCTTGGATGGAAAAAGAAAAGTAGTTATAGTTAAGGTTTTAACCTTGTTCTCCATAACCGTGGCTCTTGATACCAATCTATAACACCTCTATTTTTGACATATAGCAGCGAAAGCTAATCTGGGGTATTATTTCATAGTACAACAGTCATAATCATAGAAAACGACTCGAAAGAGATATTTTTAAAAGATAAGTTATCATTAATTATTTCATCAGATGTTTTTACAAACAGTTTGGTCCCAAATTCTACATGTAAAACATAAAGTTTGAATGGATAACAGTTTAGCCATCTTCCAAGTAGTGTCATCTGTGCCATTAGTGATCTATTACCTGAGATAAACATACTAAACAAGTTCAACACAAAGGTTGAGTGAAATTCATAGGTTTATGATAAATAGTTTGAATACAAGTACAATAGTAGGTTACATTGTTATACACCCATAAGTTTAATAACTGCAATGAGCACAATTATTATAGAAAACAGTATTATGCTCTAAGCTCATGACACCGAGACATTGAGAAAATCAATAATCACAAGTTGCCCCAACGGGTGCCTTTGCCTAACACCCACATAGTGTTTCAAATGAAGTGCGTTTGGTTACCAGAAAGTTTAGGTACACTAACGGGGATGCTCAATCCCAAATAGATCTATTCACAGCATTCGCGCTTACTCCGAAGAGTAATTAACGGTTCGTGATAGTGGGGTCTTAATGGCAAAAGTAAGGACTTAGGCAATAATATATCAGGATAGCATATAGTTAGAAAAATACTCGTATTCATGGTTTATAGCATGTACCCCCCTCACGGGTTTATGAAAATATTATAATATTTAAAATGCGAGGGCTATGAACTCTACCTATAACAGTATAGGAAATCTGATTGATGGACAAATGTTATTTCAAGTGAAAGTAACACTTCGTCACGCAATACTGGGGGTTGATTTGTCAAGTCTTAGTGTGATAGTTACTGTTTCTAAACTTTATAAGTTTAACCTATTAGAGCCTAGTGTAAGAAGGATGGGAACGAATCGCCTTTGGTTGGGCTGTAGGACACAACATATATTAATGTTAGCTTAACTAACTTGCCAAGTCCATTACTTAGGCCTACTACTTTGTTTACAAAAGTTCTTATGAGATAAGACTCGACGTTATCTCTATATGACTGTGAATTTTTGTTTGACTTAATATTTTGATGCTAACACAAACACATGTGGATCTTTCAATACTGATATGAATATAATAATTGAGTTATTAGAAACGCTCAAAACAAGGTTTAGACTTAGATAGAAGCAAAAACAAAACCTCTTGTTTTTGACAAAATGCCAACTCAATTTCTTTACTAAACGCCTCTAGAAAAGGCCAAAACTCTTTTCTAAACCTAGGACATTCATACTTTCATCATACCATCAAACGAAAGTATTCATTGACCAAAATCCGTGTATACGTCTTCTCTAATAACGTAACGGGTTTACTCCCTTATTGGTCAAACTAAGTCAATATTACTTTGCGTAAACGCATCCTTTTTGCATTTATGGGAAGTTCTTTACTTGAGATGCAAAGCAGATATCTTGTTTGCATCAAGGTGGTTAGTGATTATGCCTATAGTTTCTTAATCATGGATTATGTCTTATTGACTATTTGAGATTATGTTATTTGGAAAGTTGAATTGTCTTTGTAATTTATAAATTCCAACATTAAATGTTTTACAAACTTCCTAATTATTTATTCTTTGTCTCTTACCAATTTCCTTACATCACATAAAATCCACACCCCATTAAACATTCCCTTAATAATTTGTGTGCCCCCAACATTCCAAACAAATGATTTATCCCACACTTTTACACAATCCCATTTAATTCCTCCACACTTCGCCTTAAACATTCTTCCAAGCACCTATATGATCTATTTCACATTCCCTTACACTCTCATTAACATTCTCTAATCATTATATTTTCTCATTCTTTCTATGCAATATACCACTTACACTTTATCACACATCAAACCATTCTTTCCCACTTTGATAATATTTCTTACTTCACCATTCTTCCACAACCACTTATTCTCATTACAAGCTTGAGTTTTGAAAATTTTAATTTATGCCAAACTCACGTCTATTACACATTTTTACAAGTTTACACTCCACCCCTCTCACTACCCACAACAATAAATTTCAAATCATTCATTGTTTATTTAAGCTTGTCCCCTCTTGCTAAACATAGGTTCCTCCCATATGTCCCAAACAACTCACTTTACAACTCACTTACTCACTCACTCACTCACTCATCTAGATAACTAAATTTGAAATTTGAATTTTAAATTTTACACCTCTTAATATCCGCACTTTCTCTCCAAGTTTGGCATATTCCTTGGAATATTCTTGTCACACCCCCAAAATATCGCAGCGGGAAGGAATTGAGGTGGTGACTTCATAATTCAATAAGAAAGATAAAGTGAATGACCTCTAAATGAGTCGTTTCAAAAAATTACTCTCGCTTGGTACTAATTTTTCCAATAAGTTTTAGACAAGCGGTCCCGACAGTATTGCATCAAGATAAGTCATAAATTGATAAAATACATCGAGAATAATTTAAATGTAGTAAAATCTATGAGATGAGCCATGATGATAATGCAGACTCCAAAGTGCCTAAGTAAAGAAGTCAATGTTGAAAGAAGAAGTTTTGTGTTAATCCTTAGTTATCATTCTCAAAAAAAAAAAATTGTAGTTTAAAGAAATAAAGGTTTAAGTTTGGCACATGAAGATTTGTATATGCTATTATTCCTCATCAGTATCAAGTTCCTCCATTCGGTCATGTTTTTGTGTCAAGTACAAGCATATGGTAGTTGTCTAGATTATGTCTGTGCAAATTGAGTGTCTTCATAAAAATATAAACCCTATCTGAGTGGCTCGAGTGAATTACAAAATCAAACACATTCCACTGTGAGGTGCTATGTTATATGTCTATGCCTGAAAAGTTAATCAATATGCAAGCTCTTATAAAATCCAAATTTTCTCCACGTCATAATAAATGATCTTATTTTCTCGCTTTGATTGCTTGAGGGCAAGCAATAGCTAAGTGTGGAGGGATTTGATAACGCCTAAATTATACATGTTTTCGATGGCGTTATTTATACATATTTGATCATTTATCATGAACTTTCGATACTTAATGGCATGAAATACTTGCAGGTTCACTTGAAGACATCCCGAGCTCAAATAAAGCAAAGATCAAGTACTTACACACTTCGGAAATCAAGATACAAGAAAAGATAAAGTCTCAAGCTGAAAAGTGCAAATGTGCGTTGCACTTACCCCTAGTGCGCCACACGTCTCCTCAAAGTCAAAAGAATTAAAGGCCTGGTCAAGATAGTGCATTAACTCCCTAAGTACGCCGCACTTTAATGATTGTACGCCACACTTCCCATCTGGCTATGAAAAATAAATGAAGTCATTAAATTCTTGCGCATTAACACACCATGTGCGCCGCACAATTTATTATGTGCGCCGCACTTCTACCCGAAATTCAGCCTATAAATAGAGCCAAAATTCTCACACATTTCATCAACTTATTCTTACACATTTCTCTCATCGCACACACAATCCCTTTCCCTTATGATGTTCTAAACCTTTCCAATCTTCTCCTAAGCCATAAACACCATAGCTTTTAAAGATTCAAGATCAAACAACCAAGAACGAAGAAGAATATCATCTTAGTTTATTGAAATAATGAAGTTTCTTGTTGAATCAAGTTATGTTATGAACTACATAGCCATGGGAGGCTAATTCTCTCATGACTACTCGGTGAAGTTATGATAATAATA